>JAQFZZ010000785.1:0-14403 GCA_034696405.1 Isotoma caerulea
CTGACGTTTCGTAGATATGAAATCATATATCACATGATTTTTATGTACTCTGCGCTTTGAAGCGCTCATAAGCGCGATTAGTGCGCTTTGTCGCAGCGCGCTAATTTTCAATACCAAAGGTCACATTGACCTAAAGAGTCCAACACAAAAAACCGCATTTCAAAAAGTCAACCCGTTCCTGAGCTACAGTGCGCCGGACGGACGGACAGACAGACGGATGGACACGAACGTTCTCATAAAGTGCTTTCGCTTCGCTTCCACACTTAATAATGACTTAATGACAATCCTTTTTTTGATATGCTCGATTATATTTTTAAAACGAATTTTATTACTGTTTTGCACAGGCAGCGATATTGTTTATTAAATTTTTATTTTCTCCATATGCCAAATATTTTTTGTAAGTCCTAAAAATCAACTATTGAATCTAGCTTTTAAATACCAAAAATTAAAACTGATTTGTAACTGTCAGCAAGGTTTCAACAAAAAAATATAAAACAACGAACTCATTAATGTATTAATTACATTTTACATTTTTAATTAATGTTTAGTAAATTTAAATGGTTTTGCTCAGATTAGGCCGCAATTAGTATACACTTGAACGGGCTTAACGTCCTGGAGCAGTTCCCCAAGGAGTGCTGACTCCACCATCACCAATAAAACCCTCCTCCGCTGGTTCCCCAAGGAGTGCTGACTTGACGGGCTTCACGTCCTGGGGTGGTTCCCCAAGGGGTGCTGACTCCACTGTATCCTCCGCTTGTTCCCCATGGAGTGCTGACTTGACGGGCTTCACGTCCTGGTGTGGTTCCCCAAGGAGTACTGGCTCCTCCAAAACCGCCACCTGTTCCCCAAGGGGTGCTGACTCCTCCAGTACCTCCTGTTGTTCCCCAGGGGGTGCTAACTCCGCCTCCAGCTGAACCACCAGTTCCCCATGGAGTGCTGACTTGACGGGCTTCCCGTCCTGGAGTGGTTCCCCAAGGAGTGCTGACTCCACCACCACCATAAAATCCTCCGCTTGTGCCCCAAGGAGTGCTGACTTGTCGTCTTTGTCTCGAAAACAATTTATCCCAAATGGTGTGCACTTCTCCATCTTTTGAGGATCCCCATGGAGTCTTTACATTTCCATCTGCGTCAATTTTTCCCCACGGAGACTTCAATTTGCTTGGAATGATTTGCTCGGTTGAATTGTCTTTGCCTGGAACAATGTGTTCGGTTGAATTTTTGTCCTTTTCAGATTTTTCTTCTACATCATCGTCTTCAATTTTCTTACCTGTTAATTTAAACATTCATAAAATTATATACTTTTTTAATCTATAAATCATAAATAATACATAATAAATTAAAGAGAAATCGATCATTTATGAATTCAAAACCAAATCTTGTAATGAGAAAATGAATAACGCTAAATTTGCATGTCATCTTGAAGTCTCAAGTTGTTATTTTGAAATATGAATTACCTAGGACTGTGGTGGTGAAAAGAAATAGCAACGCTATCGTCGATAATAATTCTTTACTCAGCCTCATTTTGTATATAAATTTCTTTCAAAACTCAAGTTCAAGTTGTTCTTAATGAAGCTGAATTTACGAAAGAATGAAGTTATCCGAAAGAGCAACGAAGGACTTTTATATGAGATATCAAAATGAGCCAGTTGTCATTAATTTTAATTCCTTTTGCTTGTGACATGCAATTAACTCTTTATGATTTGATAAGTGAAGCATTCTAACAAGAATTAATACATTCTCAACTAGTTTACTTGCTTAGTACTAATTAACAGTTGACAATATTACATTAAACTACATATCAACGCGTCATATCGTCAGCTTTGTAGGCATGCATTACAATAATTTGAAAAATATAAGGTCAAAAAACTCAATGACTCAAAGTTAAAGAAAACTTAAGTTTCCTCAATTAAAATAACCTGAAAGTGCAGCGTCCTTAAATCTGTCATGACGAAGTTGTCTTTTCGATGCATTTATTAATATGCTTGGTTTTAAAAGTTTATTGAAAATAAAATTAATGAGCATTTCGATTAGTATAGTAGATATATAATATCTGAAGAAAATTTAAATCTTGAGAGAAAGAAGGTCTTGTAAGAGGGACAGCTTGCAATGTTTTACATTTTTTACGCCGCACGAATCCAGAAATATCCAGAAATGGAATAAATGTTTTCCTTCATTTTATGTTTTAGGTTGTAGGTAAGAGTTTATTCATATGAGGATACTACGAGTAGATAATTTGAAATTGAGAAATAACGAAAGTCAATAAGATATAGTCTATGAAATGGAAGGACCAATTAAGATTAGCCAAATTAGTTTAACTTAATCATTTCTATAATTCTATGCTTTATGAAAATCTCTCCACTTCCCTAAATCTTTTCAAGAAAATTTGTGACAATAAGTCTTAATTAACATGTGATATATGAACGGCTTACATAGTAAAACGAAAACTTCATTAGTGTGATGTCTTGTTGAGATTGTGATTTAATTAACTTTTAAGTGCGTCTTAAGCCGAAGCGAAACCATCACTTAGGTGAAGTCAATGCATCCAATTGTATAAATGCTGACGAATCTGCTTGTATGAAAAATTTCTTTGTCTTAGTAAGCAAAGTGTATTTATACTTTTGGATATTTTAAGAATCAATTTGGAAATGAATTCAATTGCATCAATTTTGATTGGGATTTGCATCCTTGTTGTGATTCATCAATCAAGTGGTAATTTAATCAAGGGTTTGAGTTCCATTCCATTAAAAAGATTTGCTTTTTGATTACTGAACAATTTTTTGATGGAACTTTCAGGTGACAAAGTTGAAAAAGCTACTCAGACTGAACAAAATGCCAGTGTGGAAGTTCCTTCCGGAAATGAAGGTAAAAAATTGTAATTCTTATTGCTTTGGAATTTAAAAATTTTTAGTTTGTTCTGGCATTTCGCATCGCATTGCATCAATCGCATGAGCACTAAATATTTGGAAATGATTTAAAACAAAGTAGAGGACAAAGTTAAACCCAAATCTCATCGGGCCACTGTAACTCCATGGGGAACACTTGGGTAATTAATTGATTAATCTTGAGTGAAATGGGATCTAATTGGAATGCAATTATTGTGAGTTAAGCGTTTTTATGTTGCAAATGTTAATTTGATTTTTACTCAGAGACGGTGATGACGGCAATTTTTCAAATTTTTTCCGTAAGTTCATTAACAGAAAGTTCCACAACAATTTGAAACATGCTTATTACGCTGATTTCCTTGATGATGAGGATTCTTCCAGCGGTGGAAGTAATTGCAATATGTGGGGATGCTCTGCAGGGTAATTTATTTACATTATTTTTCACATTATGGTGTACAATATTTGGACTAAATATTTTCATTTTTAAAACTCATTTGATGAATAAATAGAGGGAACAAATGCGGAATGTACGGATGCTCGTCAAGATTGGATTAAAAAATTGTGCGACTGCAAAATAAAAATACAGATCATGGAAATACAAAGGAATCTCACGATCACGATATTTCGATTTTCAAACGAAAAATGTTTTGTCTACGTGAATTCTATTGTATTTAATATTCTATTGATTTTGAAGTTAATAAATACAAATTTGATGAGGTAGTGTTAATATGTACCAGGTTTATTGTGGATGACTTATATTTTTCTACAAATGCTGACTCCTCGATTATTTTATTATTGCGTCAATGTTTAAAAGTCTTTTGGTAATTTTTGAGGTTTTCATAACTGAGTACGAAAAAATGCCTGAATAAAAAGCTGCCTGCTCAGACACTCCAAGGCATTCAATGCGATAAGTTGATATATTTAAATTAGATCTAATTATACTTGCCTTATGGTAATTAGCTACTCGCGACTTTATTTAAAAAATTTGACTGATTGTTATCGCGCATCATCAATGTGGAATCGTTCCTTCCGGTACCTACTGCCCCCGATTATGATCCAAATATTAAGCTATATAACACTTAAAACTCGTTCAAAACCTTCATCTAGATTTTCTTAACTGCATCCGATTTCAAACAAAGTACAAACAAAGGAAATCAATGATAATTAATGAATTTGACCTCGCCCTATCAGCTCCATTTCTGCAGCTTTGTCAAATTAATGGACCTATTGGTTTAAGAATTATGACGTGGTGAGATTTGGCAAAGAACAACACGCATGATTTTGCATTGGTTGTTGGTAGTTCAAACAATTTTATTTATTTTTTCACTTCAAATTAAAACTAATACATAGCAAAAAGTTTATTAACTTGCAATTTTAATACCCAATTATACAAACAGATTTTTAATAATTTATTAATTAATTTATGAATTTATGTGAAAAAGAAAACTTGAGAAATAAATATTGAAGCCGGTACCATTTTCCCTAATGGTTATTCTATCGGAATCGGAAAAGCATCCAGCGAGATACAACTCCGAACTTTAGATCACGGTCAATGCTCTTTTACGTATTCCTGAAAAAATGTTTGTTTAAGATATAGCTCAAGTAATCAATAGACATTAATGAAATAAAATTTGGGAAATATACACTATAATGTCAACTAAATCAGGGCCGTTGCTGAGTGTTTTGGGACCTGGGGTGAATTTAAATAAAGTCGTCGGCCGGTTTGGAAGGACAAGATGCGGTTAGGTTCTTAAACAGTTTTGTTTAAAAAAGTAACCCCACTTTCCCATTCTCAGCGACGGCTCTCGACTAAATGTAAAGGCAACTTACCTTTGGTGTAAAGCTGAATGACTTGTCGTAAGGATCTTCGTTCTCAAGTATTTTATCGCCAGGTCTAAAAGCTATTTAAAATTTATAAAATAAATAATAATTATAAAAATTGTAGAATCTTTACAAATGCAATCGATTCAATAAACAATTATAAAATTATATTTAATTTATATATATCTTACATTGGACGAGATTGATGGCACTCAAAATAATGAATAACGTGAGAAAAATGAATTTAGTTCCAACCATTTTGGCAACGTTTCTTCTTGGTGCTTTCAAAGGTTGAAAAAATATTTAGGTTGAATGTGGAGTTCGAGCTTAAATTGTAAAGAACTACTTCGCTTAACTGATCAATTAATAATGATTCTTTTAATTTACATGAGTTAGAAAATCGACTCGTATAACTAGGTTAACTAGGTCGATGCCAGTCTTGGTCATTGTTAAAAATATAGGTTTCGGTGTTGCCCTCGATTGATGTCTATTCTTTCCGTACTTTTGTTTCGAAATATTCTGATGAGTTTGACACGGTTATACTCAGTTTAGTGAAAAAACGGCTATAGTTCTAATTTTACGATTAAAGAAATCAGGAAATGTTCAACTTTTAATCGCTTGTCAAAAGTAGCAAGTGGAACAGTATGCATTTCAAGTTCTAGTTAGATATTTATAGTATGTATAATTCAATTGCTTACACTTTTACCGTTGCTTAAAATTCTTAGCGTTGCGTTGTATCACTGAATGTCAGGCTTCGTGACCCTACCCCCCCCCCCCCCTCCCTAGGTGAACTAATTCTTTCTGACGACAGAATTGACGCATATTTTAATTGCAATTATGATGTGCCTGATGAATGGGTTTGCAAAATTTTAGCTCATGCTGCTTCCTTTTGATTTTACAAGCGGATGCTTAAAAATCTGGCTTTTTTGCGTCTCAGTTAAGAACTTTGACAAAAACAAAAACTTGTTATTGATTACACATGAATGCTGAAAAAATAATTCACAGTTTAAAAGTAATGAACGTAATAATTATAATAGTTTTAATTATAAATTTGCAGAACATAACCATCCTGATATAAATAAAGCTGATAATTAAGAATTTTCCAAAATGATTGGAAAGCCTCTCATTAAAAAACATACATGCATTTTGAAAGGGCCGTGGGTGTCTATACCTGTTGATAGCTTTTAGTGTGGTAGATGAGAATGTGAACTTATATGAACTTTTTAGGCTAAATTTTATGATGATTGAATTGAGAATGAGGCAAATAGAAACAAGTCGAAGCGATTTTAAAATAAAAGTCAGAAATATTAAAAGTAGAAAATCAAGGTAATTTTGGACAGAGTAATGGTCTACAAGATGTAGAGTCGAAGAGTGATCAGTTGTAGCCTTATTTATTCCAACAATTATGATGGGAATGGAATAGGGTGTCTCTCTGGACAATGAGATAATTTTTAAGTAAAAATGTAAAGCTAAAAAGTAGTAAATCCTAAGGGAAAAAAGTAACTCATGACAAAAGGTAAAATGCATACTAATTAGGATTGACTTCTTTACAAAAATGATTTAATGTCAAATTTTACATTAGTTAAAAAAATACATACACAATGCACTGAGCTTCCCGAACACATTTTATTTTAAAATAATATTAAGCCGTTTTATTCCTTTTTAATTATTGATACATATTAAAATTTTGAATTAAAATGAAGTAAATTTGGTAAATGTATTGCAGAATGAATAAGAAATGTTTTAAAAATTTTAACCCCGTCGCAACTGGATAAATTTTTCAATCCAAGAAATAAAATGGGATACCTCCGTATAGACCCCGGGACGGCCATGTATGGCACACCCATGACCGAAGGAAACAATACCACAAAGGTAAGAGAAGCCCTTATAATCAGAACATACCAACGGCCCGCCCGAGTCTCCTTGGCACGTGTCATGATAAGCAGTATAGGCACAAATCATTGAGTCTTTGATATCAATGTCGTGGTTAAATAGTTGACATGTTTTATCCTCAATCACAGTCAAGTCATCTATGTACATCAACACGTCTGCCGTTGGATGTTCTTTCCCATCGTGCAATTTTCCCCAACCACTTGCCGTGGCTGTGCCTGCAAAGTAGAAAACAGTTTGATGGACATTATTTAAGCCAATGTTTTAATTGTGTTAATGCAACGATAAAAATTAAACTAAATTAAATTTTACCTTCGGCAACTTCAAAAGGTGAAGGGAGTGAGATGGGCTTGACTAAGTCTGTTAGGCTGAATGCGCGGTCTAACTTGATTAAGGCGATATCATTCTCAAGGCGTATGGCTTGGTCAAAATTCTCGTGAATAAATATTTGGACACCACGTCGACGCTGGCCCTTAGTCGAGTACGCTTCCGGACGGATCTCTCCAGCTGTAATATTAATGTTGAGTGGGTATTGTAATTTAGTCAGGCAATGGGCAGCAGTCAAAACAAATTCTTCATGGATGATTGACCCTCCACAGATACTGACGTTATTTCTCCCCGAACTGATTCTTAAGTAGACTTGATATGGAAACTGCCCTGCTTCTGCTTTTTTACCTCCGACGATTTTTATCTGTCCGTTTTTACCTGCTTGTTGAGAGTAATGAAATAAATAAAGATTTTAAAATTATTTGTACATAAAAAGTGTGAAGTGACTCAATAAAAAGAATTTTATAGTAATTGAATGTAAGATTACTTAAAATACCTGTGGTAGTGGTGATGCCTGGAGACATAGGTTTAATCTTGGTAGGGTCAGCAGAGCAAGTGTTCATAGACAGTTCCTGGAGATCACCGTTATCGTGGTGGACCTTTACTTCATTGCTTGAGAAACAAGGCTGAAGTAAAATTAAGGGGATAAGAATTATTTTGATTAAATGGAAAACTCCGGAACTAGATGGTTTAGTCATTGTTACGGATTTTAATGTAAGGTACTTGAATTGTTACGGATTTTAGTTATATGGGTGATCTGACTTTGTGTATGATTGTCTCAATCTTTGAGTCTCCGTTTTATACTCGGAAAACTTTGGTTATCCACTTGCTAACAAAGTAATAAAGTAAACTTTTATGCAGCATGTGAATTATATTACTTTAAGTATAAAAAGTTTCTGCTTTAAGTCGTAAATCAGATGCAAATCAGATGAGTTATTTGAAGGCTTTTTTGAGTAGAAAACGAAATTAAAATTTGAAATCGAATTGTTTATGGACGAAATGAAACCTGATAACCTACTTTTTACATATTTCTGCTATTAATTTTATATTTCAACCAAATTGAATCAGTCTTGTTTCCAGCTTCTGATAATTATATGGGCTCAATAATAGTTGAGATTTTTAGGATGCAACAATCTACTTTTAACTTGGAAGCTGTATCAGTCAAATTTTACTCACTGGAAAATAAAAGTAACCCTGAAAAAATATTTATCTTTTCACAAATGCCAACTATGCTTGCTCTTATAATTCGGTTTATGCAAAAATGGTCCATTTTAGTTTACATGTTTAGCAATAAATGTTTTAAAATTATCTAATTTAAAAATAAGGGCAACTGAAATTTTTCCTTGTGTTTATTAATTTAGTGTCAGTATAATAAAATTAAAACAATTCGTCTTTTATATGTGGCTGTATAAATTTTAAGAATATGTAACCCATATTCTACAAACAACTAAAAATATTCTCTGCAAATAATTGTGCATAAATCCTAACTTTATTAATTTATTTTTAAATGTGACACACATTTTTGTTAAGTATATTCTTCATTGGATAATAATAACTTGATTAAGTACTGTTGAATAGCTTTAGCATATCCAGAGATCAGTTAAATATAGAAAGCCAGCGGCTACACTTAAGAAGCTCATATGAATTAAAATTCTTTTTCCTCCCCCCCCCCCCCGTTATGTACGCAAATTCTAGAGTTTTGATTACAATGTGCACTTATTATTGTTAGTTTTACAAAATCATTTGAAAAATAGTCAATCTAATCTCGAAACAAGTCTCTTTCGGTATACATTTTTTACTGATTTTGTAGGATGAACTTCTGTAAATATGCTTATATTTGTTACTGAATTTCATTGCAGAAAATAAAATACAAGGAAACGCGAATTAGAAATTTCCCTGCTTGACTAAGAAACCCCCTTGGTCAAATTTGTCATATTATTATTTTTGTAAATAAAACTTACCTAAATGCAATTTTCAGCACTGCAGAATCGTTATAATTTTAGCATTCTACGGTGTAGAATGCTAAAATTAAAAACTGCATCTTTTACATCATTGATTGTTGCTTGATGTTTTGTATTTTAGAATTTCTGAGCTCAAGTGCAGGCATGTGGTATGGTAAATTGAGGTAAAACGAACAAGCAAACAAATAAAATAACGTATAGGACTTATTTCATATTTACTGAGTAGGGAGTTAATTCGGGATGATTATAACAAGTGTTTTTATGTATCTCAAAGATTTTAATTTAGTCGCTTTTAGTTTTTTTCCAAACACTTAAAACATGCAATTTTTGTTAACAGTCGTCTTTTGGGATTCTCAAAGCATATTGAATTTTCAAGTGTATTATGCAACGCAACAGACAAAAACAGCTTTAAATACGTTTAAATTACAATGCATTTACGTCAAAGTTTTGTTGAGAATTAGAATCGGGAAAGTTCATCCCAGCAATATATATCATATACAATATTTCATCAAGTTGACTTTAATATCTCCGCTCGAATAGTTGTTAGTTTAACCTTTCTCTTTTCTTGCTGTGAAAATACGGATATGAATTTTATAAAAAATATAGATAGCAAAGCTTTTATCTAAGATGTGAAATATCGTAGCAATTTATTGAAATAAATTATTCCACCTCCATGCTCATCTCCACGTTGCGTTTGTGGAAAAAATTGATTTTTTTCGCAGCGGTGGGCACGAAGTATTTGTACGAGGGTCCATGAAGTCGTAATCAGCCAGATCATCCAGAGGCCATGTCCGATTAGTCCGATACACAATAAAAAGTCTTACTAATTATGCATTTTCATCCAATGTGTTTTACTGAGATTTAGTCTCAGATACGATTAGCTGAAATTAAAAACCATTAGAACTCAATTATTTCTTACATAAAACATTTTGCTTATTTTAAACTAATTAAATATTAACCCATTGGAAATTGGAAGTGCATATCTCTACGAGACATATTCTTATTTTTTCAAAATGTTGATTAATTGAACTATAATAGATTGGTAAAAAATCTTTTAAATACATTAGGAGTTTTTCATTTATTAATTAGAGTTTGCATGATTAAACTATAGAGGATGACCACTAAGATGGAAAATGGAATACTTTTCTCATCACTAGATAAATCAATATGTTAAAGTTGGCATTGTCACTTAATGCTTTAAGGCCACATGCCACATCAGACTGTTGACTGTGACACATCGATTCTGCATAAGTTGTTAAGTATGATATAATTATAAACTAATTTAAAAATAATTACTCTCTTGATAAACAAGCAAAATTTCCGTCTGTCACACTAAATATACGATGTACTTTGAATGACTCAATAAAACTGTCTTTAAAACTACTTGTTTATTTCACAGATTTGGCATTATAGAACACAATCTACATTTTAAAAATTTCATTCTAGGGAAGTTCTGAAGGAAAATGAAGTTTATTTGTTTGGCACTAATTTTCTGCGGCTTATGCTTATTACTTAAGCCGGCAGTTTGTAAGAAAAATTACAAATTTACAATGAATATAAACTGTTAACCAGATTTAAAAAGTATACATTTTATTCTTGTTTCAAGGTGTCCAAGTTCATCCATCTTCTGCAGAAGTTGGGCATCAGAGTGACAATCTCACTGGGCCTGTACCTGCAATACAAGGTAACACATTTTATTTAAAATATACTGTGAATTTGAACTACATCGATAACTCATACTAATCATAGTTAAACAACGAAATAAGAGAAATATTATTTAAATTGGATTGGATACATTACAGATGAGGACAAAGTGAAACCAAAAAGTACACGAGTTGCTATCACCCCATGGGGTCCAATGGAGTAAATGTTGAACCTTAATTTCCAAAATTTCTCGTTAATTATGTTGTAATATAATTGATATTTATGTATTTTTGGATTTACAGCGAGGATGACAAAGACGGTGGATTTTTTAGCTTTTTAAGAAAGCTTTTCCATTTCGACTCAAAAAAGCATAAGACTTCAAGTGATGAAGATATCAGTGGGGATTCCAAAAATTGTAATAAGTGGGGTTGTTCTGCTGGGTATGTTCATTGCATTAATTTAACAAGTTTTCTATATATTTTTTAAATTATTTTCAGACTTAATACTTAAGAATAATTTATAAAATATTATTTTGTAGCGGTGCATCAAAATGTGGACCAATGGGCTGCAGTGGAAGGACAGAATAAAATACTGTTATTTAAAGTTTACATTGCTATATATTTGATTTTGGTGTTTATTTCTGTAGCAGAAACTTAGATAAGTCATTTGAATAAAACTTAATGTTACTCATTGTTTTAAATAAAATTTTTATTTGAAAATGTTTTGGTGTTTAAATATCAAATATACAGAAATTCATACCTCATCTGTTTAGTACAAAGTATTCCATGAAACATAGAATTTGTTAATTTTAGAGACTTCTTAAAAATAGACTAATAAAAAGTTATTGAAATAAACATTTAACGTAATTAACAATAAACAGTAAAAAGCATTATGGTACTGATTTTAAGTATGATGAATCTGATAATTATTAAAACCATTTTTATTGGACATGAACTTAATATTTATTTTACCCAGCAAATGTTGTATTGCGCTATTAGGCTACAAGTCTGGAAACATTTTCAAACGTTGGAGAAACCAGGAGGATTTTAAAATGAACGGTTTTAAATTTATGTGGTAACTCTAAGACGTACATGGATGTTAATTGTTATGTATAAGTAATTGCATAATATCATCATATCCAAGGGTTGGGATGTCATCCCTAGCTGAACAGAAATTTTTGAGTAATACTTTATGCGTATCATGAGTATTTCTTTGTTTCATCAGTTAAATATTATGTAAATCTGTCATTCAAGTCGATTCTAATTGGTCATCATATGAATCATCATCCTTGAACATTAATTAGTTATTAGTGACCTGATAAATTAAAGAACCAAAACGCATACATGCCAATATTTCCATTACGGATATTATTACCATAATTAGACAATCTTGTAGATATTCTAGAATGACAAAAAATAACGACATTGATTCACCCTTGTACTAATTGATGCTGGTAATATTAGTAAATAGTAAAATAATATTATTAACTTGGTAATTACGAATTGTACAGAATGACTTGATTAAGCATCCTGTTGAATACCTGTATTCATTTCAAAAAGAATCTGTAAAACAAAGTGTAGTAAAAATTGCTAGGATAAAATATAACATTTTTGACTTACGTGATAAAAAGCAATCCAAAATGAAGTTTCTGTTTATATTCTTAGCTTTGAGTGTGTTGCTGTTTGGAGTATTTGGTATGTCAAATTAAATCTGTAAATTTCCAACAATCTAAAAAAATCTACAATGCTTTGGTTGATTTATATTGCTGTAAATTAAGAAATTGCGACGTTCTAATGGATATTTTATAAATAATCAATGTTATGAACAGCTAATTTTTTTCATAATTTAAATTCTTTGTAAAAAATTTAACTTCTTTTCATAGTTTAAAGTTAAATGTATAATCTATTTTGGTAGGTGTAAGTATTCATATTGACCAGCTTTCAAGGAATGGAAGAGCTGTGAAAACACTTTGGGGAGCAGTGAAGTAAGTACAAGAATAATCTTTGATTGAGAGCTTGGTTTAAAAACGTTAGAATTGCTAATTGCTTACAAAAATATTTAGTGACGATGGCACAGCTGAATACTACCCGACACAAGGTAAAAAGCGTAAGCACTACCATCATCAAACAGATGAAG
The DNA here is from genome assembly GCA_034696405.1 of Isotoma caerulea. Classification (NCBI taxonomy): domain Eukaryota; kingdom Metazoa; phylum Arthropoda; class Collembola; order Entomobryomorpha; family Isotomidae; genus Isotoma; species Isotoma caerulea. Next base: position 12,662 of record JAQFZZ010000785.1, read on the forward strand.
ATGAAGATGGTATTATTGCGAATGGAGGTGGGTGCGATCAGTTTGGTTGCTTTGAAAAGTAAGTCACATTTAATTCGACATTTGTGACTAATAAATAGTCAAAATTTCCTGAATAAAATATATATTTTAATCGTTAAAATGTTTTAAAAACTTTTTTTCTTTTACAGGGGAGGTGGCTGTAGCTTGTTTGGATGCTTTAAAGCGTAAGTAAACCAGACGAGAAATTTTACTCGTTAATTATTTAAAGCAATTTAAGCGAAAATTAATTATTTATTATAGTGGAGGAGGATGTGATCTCAATGGTTGCTGGTGAAAACATTTTGGGTTCGACTTTCTTCAAGGATTTAAGCATTTATATAAACATAATATTATTAGTGCTTAGTAGTTAAAAGAACAATGATAAAAATTCACAATAAAACTTTATTAAAGCAAAATAATCGTCGACTTTTTATTTAGCATTTGAATCATTCAATATAATACAGAAAATAATCATGTTTTCGTCTAAAATATAATTGGGATGTTGTGTCATTCTCATTTATCAAATGATTTGTATACTGCTTGATATTGCTACAAATGAATGATATCCTACAAAATTACGGCCAGCGGTTATGCTCACGCGAGTACTTATCGCATCATTACACATTATCACTTCAACGGGGTATTTTGAACAAATATGTATGGCCTTTTAATTATAATAACTGCATTGATTGACAAAATTCATTTAAAACTTGAAGACATCAAGTTATTAAGCAACTACTGTACATTGAACTGCATCGGCATCCCTGGAAAGCAAAAGAAACAAACGGTTTTATTTTTTAGGGCATGTTTGATAAAAAGTATTTAATATAATGACAGTGACAAAAATACAGACAATTTTAGTCAAAATTAATTCTGTCTTGTATATTTTTAAAGAGATACAGCATCCAAAATAATAATTTTTGTGTATAAAAAATAGATTTCAACTTCGCAACCTGCTGAAAAAACTTGCATTTATTAGGTACTGGTCGGTTGCAAAATCTCAAATCTCAGAGTTGAGACTTTGAGGTGGGAATTAATATGGAAATATCCAAGAAGACTGAGACAAAGATTAAAAGGAAAGTAAGAACCAACAAAATATAATATGAAGACGAGTGTGTTAGAAAAGAGAAAGTAAATCTAATTTAATTTCAATTTAAAAGAACCAAAGAAAGAGCGTGTATAAGTACTGGAGTAACTCTCACCTCCGATTTAAATCACTAGGAAAAGAATAGCCGAGATGAATAACGAGATGAGATCATGAGATGGTTAAGGACTGGTGACTGTGGATGATATGGTAAAGATACTTTGAGAAGTTATAAAACACTTGATACATGATATGAGAATGAGAGAGAAATTTCCCCAGGGACTTTTGTTGATGATAGATAACCTTTGGCTCATGATAACTTTGTTTATGAGGGGACGACTGTAATTTCATTTGATATGCATCAAAGAGAAATACAAAGAGAGTATGAATACATTTTAAATTGATATTGGAAACTCATCCCTATAAGCTTTTACTTTTACTTAATCTTTGTACAACATGATGACATGATGCATTTTATGTTTATATAGTATATAATAGTCAATTCTTAAGTGTACAAGGACATCAAGGATATTTCAAATCAAATTTGCATAATGAATGCTTGATTTGCAGGGCTGTGCAAAATACATGGTATTTTAAATACATGTATTTTAAATACGTATTTAAAATACATTCATGTATT
>JAQFZZ010000786.1:0-14385 GCA_034696405.1 Isotoma caerulea
CAATCGACAATTGAGTAGTTAATAGTGTGATAATAATACTAATATAATGCATTTGATTTATCATCTCTCTATCGAATCAAGTGGGGCTTGTCGAATCCTCTTTAGGAGGAGATGGCAGAAATTATTATTCTGATATTATAAATGCGTATGAGAATTTAAAAATGATGTGACGTGACGTGACATGAGACTTACCTTTAGAGGAATTTCTTCAAACGGGAAATGCCGTTTTGATTATTCTGCACTTCTCGCAACATATGCAAATATCGTGTCATATTCATATATATTTATTATACCTTTCATTTCATCTCTCCAAGTTTCAACTGATATCTGAATGAACACTATTATTAAAGCATCTATCTTCAATTGCATTATCATTATAAAAAAAGTCATTGGCTAAAATGAGAGATGGAATGTTGAATGTGTTTTCTTTCCAAGTTCAAAATCCTGGCAAGGAGTAAGGAGACACTTCATAAAATATAATCTTACTTACTTGGCTAAATAATATAGAATTCTGAGAATGGTTCAATTTTAGACACGATTTTAAAATGCAGAGGTGTGGGGAATTCAACGTAGAGATTTATATATTTATTGTTGTATTTTTTTCTTATGCATTTTTTGGTGATTGTAATCATCTTAAATATTTTTGTGCCTTTTGTCACCTTAAGATACGGGACTTTTTTAATTTTTTTAAATTGGGATCGAAATTAAAGATTTATTGAAAGGTGGAACCAGTGCGTGATAGCATTTATTATAATTTATTATATAAAGATTTCGATGTGTCATATCGCTTTTAGTAGATTAATTGTAATTTTTTAAAGCATTTATCATATAAAATAAAAAAGAACGATTACTTGAATCTGTGAGTTGTAGTCTTGTAGTACTTTTAATTCAGTTCGTGCAATTAAATTCATGACTTGTGCCATTATCAACACATAAACCTACCTGGTTGAAGAATAATATTTGATTGTATAAAAGTAAACCGATGTAATATTAAGCAATTAGCATACACTCAACACATAAAAGCTGTTTTATAAAGTGACTTATGGTTATTTATTGTACACATATTATATTATTCAAATGCTATTATCCCCATCACCTTTACATAATATAATTCAATAATAATCTCATATTTAACACCACGAGCTGCGTGTGGTTTATTGTTAATTGTTAATAACATGAGGGAAGTTAAGTAGTCAATCCTTTCTGCTTTTTGTCCAAGGAATTTTTTCTTCCAAATTTTATCTTGTTCGTCATTTGTATCCTTTTACACTACACTCTAATAGTTTAAAAAATACCTTTGACTGATAAGAATTAAGAATTAAAAGACAAAGGACCATTTTGTCATTCTATGTCAAGACTGACTTGGGTACATTATGGGTAATTATAAAATAAAACAGTGCGGGTTAATCTTAATCGTTAAAAGTTCAACACCCTTCTAACCCAAAGTCCCTATGGACTTTATTGGTTTACTTTTATATAATTATAATTTTGTACATACAAATGACACACAGCCTGTTTTACTCTTTGCGGGGTGATAAAACTTTATAAGATTTATAAGGTGCAACAATTATCCCTAGTTTTTCATCAGACTTGTCTAGAGTGGGTCGTATTTCTCTTTGCTAACTAATCACTGGAGTGGAATGTGAGAAAGGTGATGGTATTGTATAAGAGTTATTTGCTGATAAGGCTTAAGGTGTTCGAGTGAGGTAATAAGACAATGAGATGTAAAAATGTATGTAGAATTTGTAAATGACAGGGGAAAGCCATTTACGAGTCGGCATTCCAATGAATGGTCGTATCTCAATTAACCAATTGGACCCTAACACAAGTACATACATGCAGCTATGCAACAGTCCAGTCAGAGGTGGTACTTTTTACCTACATTGTTGATGAGGGTTGAAAAGTGTGAAGACATTAGCACCTTTAGAAAGATATCTTGTAATACATAATGAAAGATATCCTGTAATGTTTTTTTGTTTTAAATTGTAAAGGTAATTAGAAAAGGTATGGAATAGGCAAGTGATGAATGAATAATAGTTTAAATATTAGAATGCACTGAGGTCGATGAGGGTCATCACCCCTTGAGAGTTAGGTGACAGACAAGTGGTGAAGAGGTTATTATTATTATTGCTTATAAATCCAAGGTGTCATTCTAATCTTAAGTAATAGTCAATTGAGAATCGGAGTAATAAATCAAGTCTCATTTCATGAAGTCTCTCCATTGCACTTTGCAACTTAGCAGATGCACTTAAAATGTTTTATTTTCTTGTTTTGACTTCAAGTTCAAGTTGATTTGTCAGTGTGTGTGATGTGAGTCTGATCATTGTTGGGAGAGAGAAAAGCTAGAGTACATTTTTGCACTGGTTTAGTTTTCGCAATTTCATATCACTATAGTAGATAGTACAAGCGTCATTAAAAATATTCGCATGTCCACAGGCTACTGGTACTGGTCTGGTTCCTCTTTCGACTGCTAATCTCACTCAACTATTTAGGGATTCAGTATTGATGATCTTGATCCTGTGATGATATGATCCTACCTGATTTTATTCAAGATAATACACAGAGATATTCTTAATAGGTGCATTTGCTAAATGCTAATTTAATTTTCTTATCTCTATACCCTTCCTTCAGTCCATCTTGAGTCTTTAGTAATTTAGTATTCTGTGGAGCAGTTCTTAATGTAATAATATTTAAGATTTTTAAATTTTTTTTGAATTTTTAAATATTTTAAATACTCACTTTACAATAGAATCTAGGAAGCAATTCATACTCGGATTAACATTGTATTTTATATTAGAGGAATGATCGATAGCAAAGATAAACTTTTTGTACGATTTGCAAATTTAAAAAATTATTTAAAAACTTGTAAGTTGAGCCTAGAGGAGGTTTTAAAATTGTAACTTGTAAAAGTGCATATTTCAATACAAGCCGTATGTTAAGAAGTTAGCCGACAGTCAAGAGTTACCTCAATAGTATGAAGGGCTATACAATTTACTATGTACAATTGTGATTGTGGCCGATGTGATGTGATGATGACGATAGTTGTTGTATTGCAAATATCATAAATGTTATAAGAGAGTAAAAAAATTATATCTCTGTGAGAGTAAGTGAGTAAGTATAGAGGGATAATTTATGAGTTATTTAACTCATCAATCAATTCCCCATTATCTGACCCATCAACTCCTTTTCCTCTATTTTACTACCTTTTCAGACTTTTGACTTTTGATGATCCATTCTCAATTTTGAATGCAATAAAATAATACAATATGAATTATTTCGAGTTTGTTAGTTGCCCTATACTTCGTATATGTTTTTAAATACATTCTTCAAATTATTATTACATTATAGTTATTAAGTTAGTTCTCTTTTGGGTTGGGTCGTTCATATAAAAACATTTTGCATCAATATGGTTTTAGTTCTTTTAAAAACACGTTTAAAATTTAACCCGTGTTTTATGAATATAATTTCTCTAATGGAATGCACACATAGTTACTTATTACTAAAAGTTGAAGATATCTCAATTAAAAATTTTCTTAGACATTTATCCCATCATTGAAAAAAGTTACTTGCTTGACTTTAGCTCATTTTATTATTCCCCTTTCTACATCTACCTTATGTACTTACTGTTAACAAAAGTATTCTCTTAATTTATAATTGTTCTTGACAGGCAGTCATTCCATCGTATATTATTGAGTACTCTCTTGCAACAACTATTTCTAACTTACTTTATAAGTACTGTGTGTATGTTACATTTTACTTAGGTATTTTTAGTTCGAGGGTAATTTATTTTTATAAAATTTCATGTCATTAAAAATAGGAAGCCACAAAATGATCATGATCTTCAGTATTCAACTTAATAGAGATGAATGAACGATCTGGAGTCTTTTATAAAGGTTGTTGTTATTTTATATTAGAGCTACTTGAAATATTTTTTTGTTGTATACAGAATATATAGTGATCATGACACGAGAGTGCATACAGTCGTCATTCTAGGCTTTTTACAGAATAATTTGTAACCTCCGTTGGTTCTTATTACTAAAAGGCGTTAAAGAAAACCACAAAAAACACTGCCAAATTTTAAGGATTTTTTTCTTCTTATAAATAAATTTTATTATATTCATCTGAAGTCAGTGGGAGGAGGCCGGCAGTTTGATGCAAGTTAAATTCATAAGAACGTTATTATAGGCAAGAGAGGAGTAGAAGAAACTGCAAACCAAACCACTTTATGACGCTGGCGGCTAACATTATTATTATATCAAGGTATTATTTTCTATAAGGATGAAATTTTATATAATAATATTTTAATATTTTTAATACCGTAGAAAGAAACAGAAACTTATCTGTATTTATTGTCTTGAAGATGAGAGAAGGTTGCGAAGAAATGCAATTTTATTTACCGACTTAATTTACCTTCGAGCTGGACAGGTCTTCTTGTTCAAGGAGTTTTCACAAATAATTCGGTGAAGTTTTGGTTAAATTTAAGATTATCTTTAAAATATGGGAAAATGCATTTAAGGCTTGAAAAAAAATTAAATAGGGAAGACTTTTAAGGTTGAAAATTTGAAAAGTTGCATTGCAACAAGTTATGCACTTGATTAATGTGTAAGTAACTCGATGAACATGGACAAGGCTGAACCAATGTGTCTAAACAAATAATTTTCAGAAAAGTTTGAGGAAGAAGAGGACAAAATTTACATTTTTCTTTAGAGTGGAGAAATTTTAAGATTTATTTTTATATTATTATGAAAGTTATATGAAAATTTAGTGGTCATAATAATATATGTAAATGTATGGGATGACACGTTTTGTGAAATTTAATTTTAAAATTTTAAAAACAATTGTTATTATGGGATTGTCTCCACCCTTTTATTTTTATTAAAAGATAAAATAAAATATATTACTCTGGGTAAATGGGAGTCGCTCAATCCATTCCATAAATAACTTTACCATTCTAAAACGTTTTATTACTTTTTCTTTCTCGTATTAATTAATTCACAAAGGAGAGGAAGTGAAAGAAGGTTTGTCAACAATTAAAACAGAGATACTTTTAAAGTTTTAAATTTTAAAATTTTAATGTAATTCAGGAGGAGACTTTGTTCCACTCTATCATTCCGACTGTATTAGTTGTTTACGCAAGTATGGTTACGTTGTTAATTGTCATATTATAATCAGATAACCCTCACACCTGTAGCTAACATTTGAAATAGATAGGTAGATTATTATTACCAGGAAGAAGGTAAGCAGTAGGCAGTTAGGCAGTGGCAAGTTTAGTTTAGTTGGTTTGCTTCAGTAGGATTCTAATCAAGCAAATGTCAAAATTATTACTTGTCACAAATCATTTTTATTATTATTGCAACTCTTCCACTATTGAAGTATGGAATAGTTAGTAGACTGTAAGCAACAGACCATCCACTCTCGCTCGTAAATGACGACGGAACTCTTTCTCTACCCTCTTTGATGGACTTTTACAGTCTTTAGAGTTAGAATTTCGTATTGTTTAGAAAATCTTGTTATTTCACCCTCAAGGCAAGGAATATGCAGTTTAAAATTATTCAAGAGTAGACTCAAGAGTTTAGTTGGAAAAGTTGAAAAAGAGATGCGATATGCATACGATACAAGGAATCATTAGTATACAATATGTTAACGAAATATTATAGCAAAATTGAAAATTATTAAAATCTATAATCAATGTGAACAAGGTTAATTAGCAAAATTTTTAAGCTAAGGTTAACACTATAAGTTTAGGTCAAGAGAAATAAATAGACACGCTATGAGAAGTAATTAGCGGCATTTAAAAACATTAAGATTATTACATATTAAGGGACAGAGAAAATAGTAAAATTTCCTTAGCACAAGCTTAAGTTAGTTGTTTCTTACTTATCTTGTTAAGTGGGTGCAAATTTATTTCCCATTTATAGCTTAGTGTGGTGTGGTGGTAATTTCGCATGATTTGAGATGAGATAAACCATGTCGATTTGTATATGTGTCTGGGCATGAGTTAGGAAGTAAAAGTATTAACTACTAACTAGTACCTTATTATTGGCACTTTAAGTGCTGAAATATTCTGACTGACGGTAGCGGTTGCAATTTTACAAGGGAAAACTTTTTAACCAGAACGGAGTGAACTGAACTGAATTTCTATAAGGGTAATAATATAATGGGAGCTCATAAAATCAAGTGACTTTCTTGCCTCTTGTGCTAAACACCCACTCCACTTACTTCTATAGTGTATTATGCGGATATATAATAATAACTTATTTGTACCAGAGTGTGTAATTGTAATTTGTACCTAGTAATGAATATAGGTATGTAGTAGGTAATACGGGTACAGGTATTTAAGTATGTATGTAAGAAATGGTTTGATACTTTGATATCAAGCCAATTGGGCTACCAGCATGCGTGTCAAGGCAATTATTACGATTAACGATTAACTCTTCTCTGGGTTATATAATTAGCACAGTTTATAATCATTTTACTACCTCCTTATGGCATCCACCACCGAGTCTCATCAAAGAGTGTAAGGAATTCCGTTATGCTTTGATACTTCTACCGTAATGTAATGCAATATAGGTAGAAGGGATTAAGATGTGTGAGTGTAAGCGTCTATTCTACCCTTAAGTTAATTACTTTATGGATTATAGGTAAATCTGAAGGGAAATAGGTTTATTTTGTAAGTTTCGAACCCAGATCCGGTCTGTCATCTGTCAAGGCTTTTACTCTCTAGAATAGAAGTTGCTAAGTTGCTTTTCCTCGTTAGAATAGACTTGGCATGGCAGTTTGTGGTTTGTGGTTCACTCTCGACTGTGATTATTATTGTTTGAAAATGTAAAACATTTAGAGGAAAGTAATAGATCCTCTTGTCACACAACTACTTCCATTACCTACGAGCCGACTGCTTACTCCTGATAATAATATTATGGATCGGAACCCAAACCAATGCTATGTATAACTTATGTAAAGGGTTAAGAATATTATAGACAAGAGAGGTAGAAATTATTATATTGTCATGAATCATTCCACGTGTCAAATTAAATAGATTACTAAATGCATAAATATAGGAAATTAGCATTGGCAGTGGCAGACAGTGGCTTGGCTTGGTTGAGATTGCATCTTAATTTAAATCAGTGTTAACTTGGCTAAGGACCATTTTAACCATTTGTAATCCTAAGTTTTATTTTTATTTTTGCCTGTAAAGTATAATTTAAATTTTAAAGTTTTAAATTGTAAAATTTTAAAATGGCTTTATTTTCTACTTAAGAATAGAAGGTAGAGGAGACGAGGAGAGAGATATAATAGTTTAAAAATTTGATTAAGCCTTGAAAAAAGAAAGGAAGTAAGAGCTGAGCAATGGGTGAGAAGGAGGATAGTTAATTTCTAAGAAGTATAAAATGTGAAATTAAATGAACATTCGTAAAATAATGAGTTGGACATAAATGTCTTAAAAGTAATTTAAAGGCCAAAAGGGTGTCTGTCTTTTTGACATGTGTTGCAATTCATAGGTGAGTGAACAGAACACACTATAAGGTAATGGATTAGGTGTAAGAGCCATATTATATTAATAATATGGGAGAATTGTGCATATAAATGTCTTCTCTTCAAAGATGAAATACATTCCTTTTGGCAATGATCACCATCATCATCATCAGACTGAGACTAAAGGGTCGCTAATAATAATATAATTATGGTTATATTCTTAGCCTTAGCTAATAACCAATACAACTGAAGGAAGGAACCAACTACTATACACTTTCTTGTCTCATTTGCTATGTATTGAAATTTAAAATTTGAAATTAGAATATCATTATCTTCTTGGAATTATTGGCTTGGCTTGACTAGTGTTTTGAAGATGTAAAAGCGGCAGAGGGATGATCACACAAAGAAGGATTGTGAGGGATAGAATTATAATTGTTGTCCATATTTGGAATAATGGAAGTGCCCTCACTCACACAACCAAGGCACTCTGGCATATTATCTATAGGGAACGTATGATTTACTCCGCAACAATATTACATTATTTTATTACATGGAACAACAATCAGCTTGTCTTCTGTGATGCAACAATAGAAGGTATTAGGAAGAACAGAACAGAAAGGGATTATGGCAAATTTCTAATTTGGTAGTTAATATATTATAAACCGTGTATATAGAAATGTTTTGTTTAGACATCTCGTGTAAAAATCATTATAAATTTTAAACGTTTTTAAAATAAAAATCATAGGGACATAAAATATGAACGGTAATTTAAGAAGGAATTGGATCTTCTTCCATCCTTTGTTATTGTCCTGTCTGGTAAATCACCTGAGTGATGTTACTACACTACACTCCTCTCTTAAGATCTTAAGAGGATGATCCGATGGGTGTTGCCCCTCTTGAACTTTTATTTTATGCATTAAAAAAAATTGACTGATTGTATATTTATGATGAGCATTGAAGAGCATTAATTTACTTTATTCATTGTACTAACCCAACCGTCCAACAATATAATAACTATTTAATGGATAATCCATAAAATATATTATTATTTGAAATTTCAATAAATGGATAGGTGGTCAATTAGAATTACCTTTAGTTAAGAAAAAGACTTCAAATTCTTCTTATGTTCAACCGATTGATATTGATACGTATTGCCTTTGCCTTGAGGGGGATTTAAAGGAATTTAGAGAAAAATGTATAAAAATATTTTGTGTAAATTTTATTTAATGCAAAACAGATGGGTAATGCTAATTGGGTATTAGAAATTTAAGGTTGAGCATCGCATCAAGGGTGATAGTTGATAGTGCTAATATAATAAAAATGGGGTTGTTCCTATTTGTAATAAAATATGTAGAGATATTACCTTCTAACATGTGTAGAGCAGCATTGTTACTTACAAAGTTACAAGTTAGACCGGACCAGTTGCATGTGGTTAATTTCATTAATCCCCTCCCTTCAAAAGTATTACTGAGGAACAAGTGGCCAAGCCATTTTTATTGTTGCACTCTGCTATGTATTAATTTTTATCTTATCTTTTTACTCTAAATTTTTCTTTTAAAAATTATCTATCCTACCTTAAGTATTTAATGTATGATGATTGTTTATATGACGAAGGATTAATATTTTATAAGAAGAAGGTACTTAGGGAAACTGCCCGACTTGACTTGACTTGCAGTATCCTCCCATCATATTATTATCATCATTGGATTGAACTTCTCCCAGTATTTATTATTATGAGATTGTTTTTTATACATTATAATAAATTTGATATGTAAATCTGTATAAAAATTCACTCTAGATGGATAGATGGGGATGAGACTTGAAGAACTTTGATATGATCTGATGGGTAATTATAATTTGCACAAAAGAAAATAAATGTAATGTAATATGTAATAAGTAACAGGTAATTCAGATAAGGTATCACACCTGCATACAACAATAACAACTTATAACTTTTAGCTCAAAGCCTCAAAGCTATTTGATCCTTTTGCTGATTGTTCAGGCCAGGGCACTAAGTTTTTTTTTAAAAAGAACTTTGGCATACCAATTTGTAATTTGTAATTTGTATCAGAGTAGCAATATATTGTTTGATAATGGTAAAACTTGTATGTTTCAAGTGTGTTATTTACTCTTGAAGACAAGAGTTTTTTAGAATAAAAATGTATCAACGAATTTATTACTTTGGTCCATCACTTTTGAAGGCTGGTTTAGTTATTACATTAACCTATAGGTACTTACTTATAATTATTATTACATTTTGCATACCAACCGTCCGTCCGTGCGTCTAGAACATTTGCATCTGTTTAACTCACTGTTTCTACTCTTGTTTTTTACATTTTTACAAACTTATGGGAAATCTAACCTCAAATCTTGAGAGAAAAGGTGTGGAATGATTTAATGGTGAAAAGACTGACACTTGTCTTTAATTTAAATATGTATGAAAATATTTAAATTATAAAAAAACATTTTGTAACAATTTTAATCTGTCAACTGCAACCTCTGACAATATGTTACGAAGTCATAAAATGCAGTACAGTGGTAGCAGATTGAATTTCATCTTCTTGAAGTTTCTTCAAACAGTTAGTGAGAATTGTGTGGTAGTGTGTTGCAATGTGTCTCTTTTTATTTGAAATATATTCAAATTTTAAATTTCAAATAGTTCTTGATCTTGAGATTTATAAGAGAGAGAGAGAGAGGAAAATATTTTATGAAATGGCATCCCTTTGCTGTTGATTACTATCGTCATTTATTATTATTATTATTATTATCATTGTCTTATCATGTGTGCTCATCTTCGTGTAACAATTATCATCTTGTTTCGACGTATGAATTTTTCAACAACCACTTTGTGGCCTGGCTTTGCACCTCATGCCATGATTATCACTGTTTTACTTTATCTAGTTTGACTTGACAGAAGAATTTGTTCCTATCTGTATTATAGTGGCAGAAATTTAACATATTTTAACACATGTCCAACTTAAATGTTTCTGACTTGGGTTGGCTTGCTTGATGTCAGTTGCAATTATTATTAATCCTGTAGGCTGACATAATTAACATCTGTAGCTGTGCGTGTAGTTTCTCTACTGTAAAGTTGGTCAAGCCTCGGGACAATCGTTTAGATTTTATTTTAGACTTCATTTCAGTTTGATTCATCTTAATTTTTCTATTGAAATTTGAAATTTAAAATTTGAATGATGAGCAGACCAGGTGGTGGATAAATTTTAAAATGGGTGATCAGTTGTTCGTTTGTTTTTAGATCCTTGTACAGTCATAAATAGAACGAGATATATTTATTAGCCTGTAGGGTATAAGATTTGAAACAGACCGGAATAGAATCTCTTGTAATATGAAAGAAATAATTGTAAATTGTAATAATGATAAATATATGCTGTGTTGAGTCCTATCAAGTAACAATCATTCGTACGTACGTAGAGTTTCAGTTAGTTAGGGAGATGGACACGAGGACTGGACTGATTGTTCCCTTAGGAGATGATTATTTCAAATAGAAAAATCCAGTCCACCTTAAAATAAATCTTATGGGGAAAAGGCTCACCACTTTGTTGATTGAGTTGGAAGTTTTAATAATATGCATGGAGGATTTGAATAATTGGGGAATTTAAAGTTTCTTAATGTTATGAAAATAAATTGAAGAGTAGATTAGACCCGGATCCGTTGTACTTTTGTATTGCCAGCTCCAAGGTATACATATTTGATAGGGTTTCCAGTTACCGGTCAAAGTGTCAGCTTGGGTGTGAGGTTTCACCATTTTATTTCCACCAGTGATTTATAGCTTTTTAAGCATTTTTATTATATTATGCTATATATGAAAGGATGCTACATACATACTATGTAAAGATATCATAATCAGTCCTATGTGACCTGGCATGGCATGGCATGTCTCACACAGGAGGAAAAAAACTTGCAGGTAAATTTGCAAATCATCTAAAAATCCAAAGTTCTTCTACTTTTCCTCCGATGGAAAGTTTTTTTTCTAAAAGTTTTCTAAACTGTGCTCAGCAGTGTGTGACCGGATAATTTAACGGTGGGAAAGTTCTACTTTTTTCTTTACCCGATTTACCTAAGTAGAATGCCTGCATACTGCTGTCAAACTATAATGTAAGTGTTGGGGTCGGTTAGGTTAGGTAGGGCTTTCTTGGTATTATAAGAAGACGCTTGAAATGAACGAAGGATAGATTTCTCGGTCTTGTGTTAGATATTGGTTTGGTAGACAGATGAGCCATTCATAAATTGCATTTGTAGACGTTGCTAAGTATTTTGCAATCCTATGGGATTGGTTGTCAAGACGCTTGACACTTCGCAGCGTCGCATCCATAATTACATAGGTGTCAAATTAGATTTATTCACTATGAAATAAATTCTGCGTCCGTAATTTGTGTTTGCATTGAGACATTGCATCTACTTTATAAGGTAAGGTTGTGATAATATTTAGGAAAAAGGAATAATATTTTTCTTGCAAATTTGATGCATAAAAAGTAGAGGTATGTTGGATCAATACCAATTTACCTAGTTTTTCCCCTCGTTCTGTCTAAAGCACTTTGAAACGTCCGGTGGTGGTTGGTTGGTATGTAGCTCTACCTTATCAATGCTCTTATGGGTATTAAGTTAAAGTTGGCCCAAAACTAGAAAAAGGAAAGTAGGTAGAGGAGAGTATTTTTTTAGGATGATAAATGGATTGGAGGGATAAGACCATTACTTTTTATCTTCAGTCCAACTAACTCTAACCCGGATCCCTTCTACTTTCCCGGATTTTCACAAATTGGCTTCATTTTCAAAAAGATCTCGGAATAAAAATATTCCTTTCGTCAATTTCACTTTTCAATGTTTTGGAATCTGATTGGAAACAATCCTGAGGCGATTCTGTGGGTAAAATTTTGTTCATAATTATTTTTTGTAGGCGATTTGTAAAACATAAAATTGCAGAAATAATTCATCAATTTTAGAGTAATTATTTTAAAATTTAAAATTTTAAATGTGGTAAAAATGAATTAAATCTAGTTTGAAGTGTATGATGGAAATTTAAAATAATGAAATGAATATGCGTGGCAAAATAATACTTGATGATTGCATTGCAAAGCATTGGATCGCATATGATTTAACTAAAAGTCGGATATTATCTTTGCATTTTTTTGTTTCCTATCTAGACTTAAAATTTGCTCCAGGGATGAAATTATATTACATTACAACATTAGACATAAGATTACACGCAACTGTTGATTGGCTTGTCTTATTCTTCTTCTCTCTTCCTCGTCTTTTTTATTTTTTTGCTCCTGATTAATATTCAAAAATTCAAAGGGGTAGGAAAAAAGAGGACAAAGCAGCAAAGCAAAGGGAACTGCTCGACTGGACTAAGTTAGTCTTAAGGTAAAGAGTAAAAAATGAAGGATGGCCACAACGAACAAATTGTAATTAACCCTAACTCTTGTTTCCGACAAGCGCATCGTATATCCCGTGTAATCTAATGTTCACAGCAGTCAGACACACTATATATCACTTTGAAACTTTGAAACTGTACACTCTCTCTGTACACTTTATTATAAAGTTTCTTTTTTTGATATGCGTGTAAATCTCTGGCTAGTTTGAATATTATATTTTTTTTTTAAGTCTGGGGAGTTTAGTTAGACCAGGTAATAATAATAATGTCCGTCTGACTTGACTTGACTCGACTTGGACTGGACTGGACTGGCTAGCCAACGGCTAGGAAAGTGCTGAAGAGTGTTTTTTTAAGACAATCTGGACAATCATTGTTCATTGTTGTTATTGTAGCTATCTTTTTAGTGTAGAAAAAGTCATTCAAGTTATATCCAGGTATATATTGCACGTAGGAAATAATATTTCAGGGACTTTTTTTAAATTTTAAAATTTTAAAATTTTAGTCCCCAGATATAATTTTAGGTTCGGGTTCTTTTTTTTTCTTCTAAAAGATGAAAAATAAGCGAAGCAGTGAGTCCGCATATGTTTAAGTTGACATAAGGGAAGAAAGTGTGTGTAAAAGACGTGTTTAATGTTACAAATGAAATATGACAGGATTTGAGTAAGAATGAAGTCACTGATGTGGAAAAAAGTGTGAGAGTGAGTACGAAGATGAGTTACAGTTTTCATCACCCAGACGAAACTTGAGTATACATTTATAAAAGAGGTAAAAGAGGGTGGTGATGATAACTCACATGATGATAGTCTTCTTTATGTATGACAATGTAGATAACAAGGGAGAAAGTTTATACATTGAAGGGATAGGGAATAAAGATGATGTGTGTGTATGTGGATGTCTGTGTAAGTAAACGAAGAAGAAAGGGAGAAAGAAAGTAAGGGTAATATGTCAATTCCATGATCTAGCCGTTTGTCTTCGAATCCTTGAACGCTTTCTTTTTTATTTAAAAAGAAAACTTTATTTTTCTGGAAAAGTTGTTGAAAATGGCAAAAAGGTGGTGGTGGTGGTTTTTTGGTCTGGTTGGCCATGGTGGCCTAGCTTGGGTGATGTGATGACGACTGATCCATTCATGGTGTGGCATGGGTGGCCCTCATTCATATTATTTACTATGAAGAAAGTCCAAAATGATGATCTTTCTTAGTGGGAAAAAATATTCATTGCTAAAACTTATTGTCAGACCGATACGAAAGGAAAGATGAATTAATGTAGCCCGTATACAAATATTATGCACTTGTTATTTACGGTTGTAAAGCTCAGTGAGACCAGACCAGGGTTGGTTCCAAGGAACTACTGTCGTTCAGTTTGGTTTATTAAGTATCGTCAGATGCTTTATGTGAACGCTCATGGTGTCTGTTAGTCTGGTAGTCCGGTAGTCTGTTAGTCTGTTAGTCCGTGAAGGCGATAACTACCGAACCGTTTAACATATCGACGTCAAAGTTGGTACACTTGCTCTAGACCCCCAT
>JAQFZZ010000787.1:0-14373 GCA_034696405.1 Isotoma caerulea
CACAACTTTGCGTTTTAGGTAAATTGACAGAGTAGAACTTGCTAGAAATTCACAAGAGAGTTTATCCTTTTAGTCTACATGAAACCAAACCAACGATCCCTTGATATTATTTTTCATTTTATTATTATTTTATTTCACATGATGAGGACGATAAATGTCTGATAAAGTAAAAGCCTCTTTTTCTCTTAAATACTTCTTTCTGCCCTATCATCATCATAAAAACCCCTTGTGAGCTTCCGTTTCAAACAAGTCCCAATAAAGAATGTCACGCACGCCATAAATGACAACCTTATTCCACCCGTTTTTATCTATAAAAAACTCAAAGGTCACGAGAAACATTTCGGCCTTGAGTAATTGTAATACGTGCAGGATTTCAACATACGTAACATTAAAAGAATCGCAAAAGAAGAAATAAACAGCTGATACATAATACAACTTAAGTCTTAAATAATACTTATCAAGTAGAGTAAAAATAGAAATTGAGTAAGACAATTGATAACAGAATAAGAATGTACCTTTTCGGATTCCTCCTTTAAATTAGATTTATTAGCTTCAGCAGACTTTCAACAAAGACCATGTGTGACGCACAGTCAATCTAAATCGAATCCAAATCCATCCACAGGATACTGTCAAGGTTCACTCACTGTCCACTACTAAGGCTAGGTAATACCTTTAGGTGTTTATTTTTTACTTATATTGACTCCTCAGTAGATTTTTCCTCACTAAAGGAGACAACGAGGAGTGAGACATGACTTCATAAAACTAAAGTCTTTGTTTCAAGATTGCTTTTTCTAGAGATGTGTGTATAGTAAAGAAAGGAAAAAAAACTCTCCGAGTTATTTTAGACCACAAACAAACTCAAGATGCAATAATGGCATCAGAAGCCGGAACTAATCTAGCAAATCAACCATGTAGATAGATTCTAAACCAGTCAGAAGAGTCTATACTGGTGGTCACTCTCACAATCTAGTTGGTTAGTACGGTCAGCAGGTGAAAGGTTTTAAGGCAGTGGTCTTGTCCAGTGAAAGTAAGTAAACTCATAAGAAATCTAATCCAAAGGTTGACCGGAATAAATATTCGGCTTTACTGGAACCAATCTTCTTCCCACTTCCACCTAAACCAAACCACCAAGACACGACGTACCACTCTAGAATCCAGTCCAACCATGGAATAAAAATGCTAAACCACTTTCCTTTTCCACATGGGTAAAAAAGTGTTATAAGAATACGAGTTAAAGTATTAAGAATCTGCGAGTGGTTTAAAGTAAAACGGGAGACTTTTGTCAAAGAAGTAAATCCGCTTTAAGAAATGTCTGTGGTATGGAATGGTGTTTGTCACCACGTTTCTTTGTCACACCGGACCACACGGGTTTAAAATTATTATATGTTCGTTTTTTTACCATCACTGGTCTTGCACTAGGGATGAATCTCAAGTTAGACAGTAGAACTAACTGAACTGATAAGTAGAGTTAAGCCTTGTGCGAGACTGGATTGGTAGCAGGAAGCAGTATGAAGTGAAAATGTCCAGTCTGATCAAGTCTACCTTAGCAGATTGAATATTGAAAGCCTGAAAAATGACCAGTATTCGTAAATATGCATGAAGGATGTGGATAGTGGATGAAAACGAGGTAGGAGGAATTCACCGGTGAAAGTTAGAAGTTTGAATACCACGAGAGTAGAAAATGCAGAGCAGTCAGTTCCCCACTAGCAGTGGCACATTTTCTCAGTCAGTTTTTACCAGTGGAAGGAAGACAGATCGGTGTAATATTATCTGAGGGTGGAATGAAACAAATGTATTCAAATATATACAACAAGAGACCAATAGGCCAAGTCAACTAGAATCTAGATAGACAGGACAGGACACACACACGGGTACAAGAGACGAGGGAAAGCCAAGCACGCGAGTGAAAGTTTTGCCACTCTCTAAGCCTTGTCTCTGAGTTGCGCTCTTTCTTGTCCAAATACATACAGTTTCAAAGGATTTTTCCTTGCCCTCTGTGTATTCCTAAACTGATGTTGCATTGTATATAATCTTTCAACCTGAGAAAAAACTCCCTACTGTCTTTCTCGTGGTGTGGTGTGGGATTCACATCCCTAGGTAATATCAGCCAGGAGTAGAACACAGTAACTTGTAAGCAAGTGAAGATTGAATGAGAAGGAGATATAGAAACTAGGAGCAAGTTACTATTGCAGTATTGGTTGAAAATCCTATCTGATCTACGAATGGAAACCCATTTTGGCTGTAGGAGTTAAGTCAGTAACTTCTGATGTTATCATATCAGTAGGAAAGGAAAGATGAAAAAACTTCAAATAAATAGTAGGATATTTTGTGTTGATTACTTTGGTGAAAGAAGCTTTTTTATTAAAAGTATAAAGTTATTTATTACACTGCCTGCAGTATTTTGCATAATGTGCTTGTTTCAAGATCTCGAAAAATACTTTCTGGTTTTGATAAACTTAATAAAAGTTAAAATGTTGAAATCAACTGTTTTTTGTAAAAGAAATATATTAAAAAATATATTTAGTTGGAAAAAGAATGATCGGATATGTAACAAATGATTTATATTTTTCTCTTGGAATTAGATTACAAAGTATAAAGAAACATCCGAAGCAGATGATGCCAAATGCCAATGCCAACTTTGGCTAATTGCAAGGTACTCATGTAAATCCATACTGTAATAGAAAATTCGCACTATCTGTATTAGGTACACGTAAGCCTTCCTATTCTGGTCAGGTCCATCAAAGTCAATAGTAAACATTGTACTTTTATTTAGTTGGTATTACAAAACCCATTCCACCTTAAGGTTCTCTCATCTCACAGAAGCCTCTAGAAGTAATATCCTACCTTGTTTCTTACCTTCCAGAATAAAAAACATATTTTTAGATTTATTCTGATAAGAAAATAACATCTCCTTATGATGCTTAATCCTATTAGGTATCAGTAGCAGTCACCATACAATTTCATTTGTGCCTGCTCTAAATGTCTATATAATATGAACAGATAAAAACAGATTGTAAAAAAAGTTTATGCAATGCTCGAGTCCCAGATGAGAAACATTTGTAATAAAAAGATCTCAGCATGATGGTATATTAGTCAGAGTGAATCCTCCAAGGAGACTCTTATGATCAGATAGAAATGACAAGGGAGCAATGAAGCAGCTCTTTTCCGTCTCATTCTATTCATACTTTCACTAAACAATGATCCCACTAGGATCAAATAGCAAGTCCATTCAGTCTCTGCTATTGGTATGATAATACTATAAAAGACACCCAGCAAGACACGTAACGTTCGTACTTTTATAAGCATTATAAACTTTATACCGGTTTGACTATTAGTGTAGAGTGTAGGTGTATGTCGACCCTGGTCTTGGAAAGAAAGGTAAACTTTACATAGGCGGTAGTGGTGGGGGCTTCTTCCAGTTTGCATATTGTGATTCATGACAAATTCCCGTGAGAGGATTTTGCCAAAAGTTCTACTTCTATACTACTTGATGACATTAAATCATGTCCTTGTGTCATGTCGTATTACAACTACAAGCTTTAATATTATTATTATTATTATTCGTTCTTCTCTTATCACCTTGCACACCCAACCCTGTTGTAATATTACCTATGGGAAATGAATAGGTATATGTTACAGTATTTTGATAAAATCCCTGAAAATTTCATATGCTTCAAAATAGTTGGCAAACAAATAGGCAGCATAGACTGATTCAAAATGTAGTCTTAGGAAGAGTGAAAATGTCCTGAATTTCCCCATTAACTACAGCATATGAAAACGAGTATCTCATCTTAGGCTTAAATTTTACAAAATAAACCTACAGTTACTCTTCCTTGAATCTTTGTTAAAGATTTCTCTGAAAGGAGTTCGAGTTCTTTCCCTTTTCAGTTGTGACAGACAACTCAACACGAACTATTTTGAATCCAGAGCTAATATAATATCATGAAAAAAGTTACACTGTCTACACTTCAATCTGCACTTGATAAAAGTCAAATTTATGTAAGCTTTATGTAGAAACACGTAACTACATTACAAAATACAAAATTTATTCGAAGTAATCATTAAAGTAATAGATAAGGACTCTTGATCACATTACGATGTGATAGGAAAACACGAAGTATATCCTATGCACTCTGTATTTAAACTCCCCTTAGTAAAAAAGCCTAAGCTATGCCATCAATTCAGAAATTTTTTTCATTCCGACGCAAAAACAAGACTTTGACTTTAGCAGGGTGAAAGCACTTTCATTTTCACCGTCTCCCTGTACCAATACCAATACAAGGAAAATATCAGTTCATTCAATTTCCTATGAATATTATTCACAGAAAATGTATCCAATTTCAGCATAGAAAATCATTTTCTCACATTTCTTGAACATTATTCATCATCCACTTTCTGTCACTTAGTATCAATCACTCGTCAATTCATAATCCCAATTCCTTTTGTACACACAAACAAGAAAACTTTCCCTATTTTTCTTAACACGGGTAAGTAAGTACTCTATCTACGTCATGTGTGTAATATACTCAATTTCTTTATCACAACCCCAACGTTAGCTATTGATCATGAGGTGTACCTCACTAGAGAATATATACAGTTATAAATACAAAACATATCAAAGCTACTTAACGCTATCGGAAAAGTTTCATTTTTATTTATGAGCTAATCTAGAATCCAAATTGAATTTTTGGCAGGTATACGAAAGAGATTTATTTTGTCAATCAAAAACTCTCAAAATTATATACAAAGAAAAGAAAAATAAAAGTATTCTCGCGCAGTCTTTTACATATTATTTCTTCTAGTTTAACAAACTGGAAGTAGCTAAAACTGTTTCAAAACTTGAACGACATCAATCGATCTACAATTTTTTATTGATATCATATGGGCTACTTATGATCCATATTATGGTATCTCATGTAAGTCAACTAATCACAATAAATCCATAAGACACTATAAGATTAAAATACATATTTATGCAAAATTACCCTGTTTTGAGCTCAACATTTTTTAAAATGCTTTAACCACTTAAATCTAAGCTGAACAAATATACTATATGCCCAATTGCATTTATTACTCAAATAGTTATCTACAACTTTGATTATATTAACATATTATTATTAAATTCTCTACACACATTCAGTAAAAGGTATTATGGCCTGGAGAGCAGTCTCCAACAATCAAATGCAAACACCTAATTTAATTACCTTTTATACATTTTCAGTTCTCACTATCTGGAACAACCGTTCTAAGTGAGCCAAATCGGATAAGCTAGAAGCTCTGCTTGCTGGCATCGAATTCTCGGAGAAACTGTTCTACTGAATTTCATGCATTCTTAAATCAGTTCAATTCTAAGTACCATACATAATAGCATGTCATCCTGTCTCCCTGCTCTTTCCTGCTACCCAGAATATATCCACGGCTTTTGCGAAGTATTCTGCCACCACCAATCTCAGTTAACCACCCGGTCACCAGTTAGAAATGTACCCTGACTTTTTTCATTCTTCCAGTTCCAGTAGTAACTCTTTCTTATTACACTAGCAGCTTTTAACCAGAAAAGTTAGCTTCGGAAATGAAACCGCCTAATGAGTTTTCACTCTCGGGATATTTCTAAAGAAAGAGATTGCTAATATAATAACACTAGAGATTGGTAAAGAAACCGTCTTCCACGGTCGCTTTCATGGGCATTTCAATTTGATAAAGAATTTTATTCAGATAAACGGTAAAATTCTTCATAATCATTTCTTTTCGTAGAGGATCTGCGTATATTTGCCTTAGTAAGGGCCTTGGGTGGCCTTATCAATTCAAATTCTTTTCCGTTTTTATATCCTACAATCTTACCCTAGTTTCATTTATAGCCAAGCAGTTTTTCTTTCATTCTTCCCTTTGGCATCTGGAAAAGTTTTTCTCTGCATGTGGATTCAGCACACAAAAAGCTCATTTATATTAATCCACTAAGAAGGAGACAAGACTCAAATTGGACAGAAGGAAATGATGAATTCATCCCATGGAGGATGCACAGGGACAGAGTGAAATGTACATTCGAGTCTTAATGCAAGTCTCGTCTGTAAAAGGTTCTCAGGTATAACCCGCAAGAACTGTCGTTGGTTACAAATCGATTTAATTTTTTCTCTAAATATTCAAGACGAGAGAAATTTTCTCAATTAATCTGCGGGTTGTAGCAAAGTAAATAGAAATGTGAAAGCTGTACTCATTTTATGATAGATTATTTGCAACTTTCTCCGTTTAATTTTCTCTACTTTCTCCAACTCAATGTGAACGCGTACTAACCCAGGCCAGAGTGTACTACTGAACTCATTAGTCTAACTTTCTTGTCTATCTTATGACTTTTCAACTCAAAGATTTCCCTATTTACTCACGGACTTGCTTGAGTTCCCTCATTCTTGGAAGAAGGGATGCAATAATGGAGAATGTAGGACGTAGGGTGAACAACTTGATTTCTGACAGTGACAGCCCTCACTAAGTAAGTTTACTAGTTGAAAGTTCCTTTTCCGTTGAACTAAGCACAAGAAAGAGATTTAAAGTGGTAGGAATTGAGATTGTTTCCAAGAGTTGAAGTCACCAATTATTACGAACTTGCTTTTCACAGCTATTCTCAAAACTATTTTATCTTGATATTTGATGAAATGCTGAGTATATTTGAAATCGGGATGGAAGTGTAATTCATTTGAAAAGTATTGTATCATATGCTTAAAGACGCAAATGTGTTAAATTCTTATTAAAATTTTGTCTTAGGCATGATAACTATTTGCATGATCATGATAAATTATTTTAAAAGCTAAGGAACAATTATTCTTCTATTAAGATTTCATTTAGAAATTCTGCTTCCACGAAAAGTGAAAGGTTCTAACAACTTTCACCAGCAGAAAATTAATTGGACATGATTTTTTAACTCTTAAACAAAAGTACACAACTAGAGCTGTACTGTTAGCTAAAAGTCATAAAAAAGCTTTCAGATTCTTATTTACCAAGGTACATTAAATAATAATAATAAAGTGTTGATTGATACTCCATTTTATCCAGTCTGACTTTTAGATCATTATTCCAAGCGTTGTTGTAATATATATTATAGCCTTATATATCAAAATAGGTATCGAACAAGATTGGCTTTATTTTCTCAGAACGGATAAGTAGTAGGAAAATCCAGTGGGCGAATGGCATATCCATCTTATCGTTATTACTTTTACTTCACACACGTAGGTAAGTCTTTTTCTTAGTAATAGTACTTAGCCCTAAAAGTAAGCCAAATGCCTAAGAGTTTCTTTCAGAAAATATAGTCCACGTGAGGAGAATTTTATGTGTTCAAGGTTCAGGAAAGCAAAAAAAGCTATCAAATCCAGAGGCTTTTTTATGAACGATGTGCTCCGGAACCTTTTTGTGGAATGGAACAACATTTCCACGTTTACTACCTAGTCTCTCTGTATTCTTTTATACTTTACACTGGAACGATCCACCTTATTAGGAATAAAATAGTTTTTTAGCATCATCAGCATGCATCAGCTTCATTATATGCCACACCACGACATGGCTTCATGTTCAGTTATAATTGGCACGGTTACACTAGTATGGTAGTGTCACTTTTCTTCTCTGCATGAATGCAAAACTTAAGTACATTTACTGTAGTATTGTGTATAGTGTATTTTTATTACAAGGAGTGAAAGCAACTTTAGAGAGGTAATAATAATAGTGGCAGTGGTAGTAGTGGTGACAGCCAGCCAAAAAAGACAGCTGGGACTGAATTTCTATGAGATTTAATACTAAAAAGCCCAAAGGATGCTCTTAGCCTAAATATCTAAATGCATGTGATACGATACGAGACTTTTCAAATAATGAAGATAGCTTTGGCATCAGAACAAAAACTTCCCTTCAAAAACTCTTCAATTTGAATGACAAAAAGGTAGCTATTGTCAAAAGCTTTTTCACTACTTCAATATGTTCGGATATGGATGTGTGGTTTGGTTACTAAGACAAGGATTCTCATAAAATGGTGACTACACCATTACAATTATAATAATAGTATAGCTGGCTTAATGTATCTATTTCATTTATACTTATTTCGATATATGTAGTGTCCTAGGGGAATATTTTATATTATCAGATCAGAGCATTGGTTTGGTTGGTATGGTACATGAAATGTCCCTCTGGGTGAAAGCAATGCTTTCACTCTCGTGGGTCCTTGTCGCTGTGTACTCGCTGTACATATGGTGGTACACGATACAAGGCTATGTGGACAAACTTTCTCAGAAAATGCTTTACGCTTAAAGAATACTAATCAGATTGGCTATTCCATCCATCCTGTCTATTTCCTAAATTTCATTTCCAAAAGAGTTGATCAAATAGCAAGTAACTTGGAAGTTAGAATGTGATACGTTACACACACACACCCTTACACACTCTCACGTTTCGTACAAATATTTGGCCGTGGCGTGAGTTTCCTGTGGTATGGTATGTGCAGTTCAACTCAACTTTCTCAATTCTGAATTTAAGAAATAGAAAATTTCTCGGGATGCTATTCTACAGTTTTTTTCTGAGGGTATAAAAACACTAACATTCTTTACCTACTTGTTTGTGAGAATAAACAAGGAGAAAGTCAATTTTGAAGTTAATGTTAATATGAATGTAACTTCAATAAGGTGATTTAAATTCTATGCAGTGGGTATCTAAACTGACAAATCATTTCATGATGTTTAATGATATGTGGTTGAGAAAGTACTTTGATAAGATAACACAACGATGCATGTACACATTCTTATAAGCCTGATATCTGATATATTTTCAAATTTTATAATTGAAATTGTCCATCTTCCGTATCAAAAATGCTTTCTGTTTTTACTTTCCCCAATACATTGTACAAAATTCTTCTCACGTATTTCTCAGAAAAGAGTTAACTTCCTTCCTTAGTCATGATCCAATGCAGACAACTTTTTGTCCTTCATGACAAGACAATCCTCAAGTTGGATGTTGACTCACAAATGACCTTTGAAATAGAGTGACAAGGCTGAAACATTAGACTTCATGCAAATAGCAAATAATCCCTGGTTCATTCTGCCGCAATCATTCCACACATTCAAGCATACAGTCAGCAGTCTAGAAAACTTCCGTCTTGACTCTTGGCTTCAAACCAAACAATGAAATGACCGTTACAGTTTTTGCAAATAAACTAGTCACAATCACTAAATTAGTGAATATTCTAATAATGTCTACATGAGATGAGAATGGATTCTAAAGAGAAAAGAAACGCTTGAAACTATTTTCTCGCCAAGAGCTTTTAAAGCAGGTTTTAATTCATGCCATGCCTAAAAGATATTCTTTTGTCTTTTATGTGAAAATTAGGTGGAAGTAATACTTATAGTTTACTTCTTGTAGATGAATCAGAATATCAGAAACTCTGTTACTTACTGTACATTGTATAAGTACGTATCCCTGCTACTTACTTAAACTATCATGTCTTAAGAGGATTTAGAACGTACCCAAAAGTAGAACTAGGACTATCGTTACTTTTAGAGAGAAAGTAGGTAGCCATATATTATTTTAACTAGTAACCCACCTACCTACTTCAGTGGGTTCTGATCTACGTATAAATGAAGTAAAAGCACTCTTCTTTTTATTTCAGAAGAGAACAATAGGAACAATCCTAATCTAGACATTTGGTAAACGTTAATGTTGACTTGGTACATAAAAACTAAAACCTAACCCAAAGCCAAGCCATCATCATAATATTATTATGATCATCATTCTCATGGCGAAAGATCATGCATTGACTTCATGGTCTTTTTCTTCGTCTTCAGTATTGTATAAGTTAAATTGACCTGAAGTAATGGGAATAATAAGCTTTTTTACACAAAACCGGAGACTTGATACTTCAGAGTTGGCTTTCTCCTTTTCATTTCACAATTCATGGAAAAAATACAAATTTATTACCTCAATGCACTTTCCACGGGAAATGTCAGGCGGATCAACTTTTAGTTTTATTACCCTTAGACTTAACTCTTTGTTCTGGAAGGGTCACTATTATGATATGGATCTTAAGTCGTTATATGTTAAGAAAGAAATGCTCATAGCTAGTGAAGCAAATAGGAATGAATGCAGAAAAGTGAAAACAGTTTTTTAATACCTTTGTCGAAGCGTGTTTGTGACTTCGTAGGCGTTGGAGTTGCAGCGCTGTAATTTTTTCCAGGGTTTTAACATCGTCTGAAATTAAAAGAGAATTCAAATATGTATTATTTTATAGTTTATACATCAATTGTCTAACGCGTTAGATTCACCGGAATAGTCATCTCATCTGTGAAGTCTAAAGTTGAATGTGTTTCAAGCGGAACTTTGTTATTATAAAAGTACGGTGATAGATCAAAAAATTGTTTTAAGCCTAATTAAAAACAACAAATTTTTGCAGTCCTTTGCAAATCATTTCATTTGCATTCAATGTTCAATAATTTTCAAATCATTGGATTTCCATATGAATTTCTAAAATTTCTCAGGTCTAAGTATTCCCTTTACTTCAAAACATTTTTCATTCAAATCGCTCTTACGAAAATGCAGTTTCTAAAAATAAAATTGAATGTTATGCATTTGCATAGTACAAATGACGCACACAAAATCCACAGTTCGGGTTAAAGTGACAAGTTCACCAAGATAATACTCTCCTGATTAAAAATGTGACATACGTAAGTCCGAGCCCAACCAAACTAAAAAAATGTATGCAAAAGAATGTACAGAATTTTAGGGTGAAATGACCCAAGTGACAGTATGGCTTCAGTCAGACAACCAACCATAGCATGCATACTAAATTTAACTAAAATGACAGCCAGTTCGCTGTCACATGGAGTGTGTTAAGTGACAAAAAATATACGACATTCACAAAGCTAAAACTATTGAAACGCAACCATCATCACCGAACCGACCGACCGTCATCATCATCATCATCACGACTACTTTCTCCAAATACAAAAGAGAAAGCTTATATATAAAAGACAGGGTGGACAAAAGATATCGAGTACTAGGAAAACCCGTTTCTATTATTCTTTTTTCCATAAAAACTTTCAACCATTACCATTACCACGATCATTCCATCACTACAATACTTATTATCACCAGCCAAACACTAGGCCAGCTATCATGAACCACACCACTGACTTTATACCATCATAAAATAAGAATGCAAGTAAAAAGTGTAAAAGTCCGCATGTCTCTAGTCACAACTGTGTAATAGTGCCTGCCTGTCATATTTTTGTTCTTCTTGTGAATTCCTTTATGTTTGAATTCACAATCCCTACGAACATCATCACATCAGATCGCATCATCAGCGAGACTTCAATAATGTCGAAAGTCTAAATGTTCCCCTTTCTCTCATTTATATATACAACAATCCATATCGAATGGTAAATGGAGCATGAGCTTTTGCTATGCTGTCCTATTGTAAATATTCTTTCACAAAAGAAAAGGCACAGCTAAAAGTTCCAAGTTGTAATAGATAGATAGAAGAAGGTGGATAGATAGATGATGGAATGAAATATGCTTTGAAGCAACTCATAAGTCTCAAAACTGAACATAAACCAACTATTCACACCATTCAATTCAACATTTTATTATTATATTATATGTATGACACGACAACACCTTTTCACATTACTTTTTTTCCTCCTAAGTGCATTCATCCATTGCAAATACGTTCCCTCAACTCAACACCCAAAGGAATTCAAAAATTTTCGAAAAAAAACTTACACCAAGAAAGGAGGAGTGAGTGACGACTACACATGGTGTAAACGTCAATAGTGTACATTCCTCATACCTATAAATCTGACTGACATCCTTGGGCAACTATGCCATTTCGGCGTGACATGACATGACGATGACATGCATACAAGTTATATGAATATTATATTCCTTCTCGTTCATTGCATACAGTTACTTTTCAGCTTTTGTTATACTTTTTACCTATTTGTGCTTTTTTGCAATTTCCTCAAGAGATTTGCAACACAAGGTTTTTTTTATTCGTATCGGATCGAAACATCATGTGTGCATGTTGAGGGTGATGGGATGATATTTTGGGTGATATATCGTGTGACATGACCCATTTTACGCAAAAAATACTTTTATTTTTCTACCTTCGATTTTATAGAAAATATGTTGACTAGTTTTTTTGCTTGGATGGTATTTCAAACCCGGATTATTTTTGTTTGAAAACTTCTTTTCATTTTCATTCGTAACTAAGCCTAATATGATGTTTTTTTCATATTACGTAAAAACATTTCCTAACCTTTTTCTATAGTTTAGAAAGTGATTAATGAATGAAAACACTTAATGAAACTCTTATGCAAAATAAATATGATTACAAGTACGATCAGTTGCACAACAAGTAACTAATCCAGCCAGCTAAAAATTTGCACGGGTATTTTCTAAAATGTCACGAAGCGTATGATATTTTGTTTACCTGCCGGAATATTGCAGAATATTGCAACATTCGTTATAATGTAATTATAATCCGGCTTGGTCGTTTTATAATTTTCCCATGATTATAAACTACAATGTTTAGATAAACTAATACTACCAACTTCAAAGCACATGTCGAGTCTTATTCAAAAAATGTATGTATACTCCACGTAACAAATTAAAACGGAGCAATTTATACAACCAAAAGTTTACATGCTAAAATTAGTGTCACTTTCAGACTTCAAAGTGTAAATTCAAAAGGCATAAAACCTTGTATTTGGAGTTATGGCAAAAAACCAACCATCAACTCTTGATGGAACCGTGCAATTTGTAAATTTTATCTCTGAAACCACATCAAATTCTTAAAACACATCTTACTACTTGTATTTGTTCTTCTGCCTGAATGCCTATTCTGCATACATGTACACGTTCCAAATAGAGAAATCACTTTGTCTTAAGTAAAATACAACTTTTGACCTTGTGCTTAAAGTTTATACTCGTGGTGAAGTAAAAGCACCTTCTTTAGATTGCACAATAAGTATGTCTACAGAATAGCAATTTTCATTTGAGCTCGTAAAAGCCTGAAAGTGTTTCCTCACCGGAAGATTTAGTCCTTGGATGTAAATGAACACTCAAAAGTCTCGAGGATGGATTACTACCCGGTTTTTTATACCCACATTGCATCTGCTGTTGGTGGTTTTGCTGATACGGATGATGAGGACAAGGAGCTCCAGTCTCGCAGGAATGAACTGCAAAAAATAAAAAACAGGAAAAAACAATTTAGCTTTCTTGTCACTTTTAATTGCACGCACTCACAAAAATCATTCATCATTCTAATAGTGCATTTCCACATGGGGGAAAAATACTAAATGTGAAAATACTGCGTGGTCTCGTCTGGTCATTTGAAGTCATAATCATAAAATCCCAAACAAGAAGGCGTCACCGACTTATAGAAAAAACTTTCGGCAAGTAATTCATAACAAGGTTGTAATTGTAATAACAACTTTACTATGTTCAGGCAGGGCAAAGGTAGTGATTAACCAATTAAAGTTAGAGATGGTAGATAAGACACGAATTGTGTAATAATTTAAGTCTTGAAGTATGTAATCTCCTTGTGTCGTAAGCATAACGAATATTTTACACTAAATAGGCATACCTACATGACACAAAGGTATAAGATGGGGTTGAGCTAAATTAATCGGAGTAATGGGATTTTAATCAGTGTAATTAATTGGATGAAATTAACATTTGACTTGCCACAGTCATTTGTGTGGATTAAAATCGTAAATCACCTTCCTACTTTGTATACTGTCTGTGGGGTTTACATGTTTTAGTGGGATGAAGGAAGTAAGTTTAAGCATAATAATAATCTGTAAGAACTCTCAAATATAATAAAATTATAAATTGCCAATTCGTGTGTGAGTGAGTGTTATTATCACCTTTACAATCAGAAGGGGGTCGGGTATGGGTACTCTGTGTGGTTAGTTAGTTATTTGTACTGGTGGTCCATTTACTGATTTCATTATTCAAAGGGTATTCATGTGGATATGAGTGATCCTCCTCAAACGGATATTATACTAATTTATTTCGTAGCGTTCTGTTATGCTTATGCATGCATATTGTGTAATCAGACAGGATTCGCTTTTGAGGAAGATTTGCACGTACTAACTGTAACATCTATGAACAGTTTTTAGTCACGGATTTCCAGCTTTCCCAGGTTGTAAAACTTCATAAATCATTGTTACACATCTTCCTGTGCCATTTTACGTACATAATACAATCTGATAGAATGGGATGCAAAAGATAAAAAACTGAAAGTAACATCTGAGTTTTGAATTGAAAGCACATAAAGAGGTGTCAGTCTGACGTCGTTTCAAATCAGAATGAATGACAAGGGGCTGAATGGATATAAAAGAAAAATATTGG
>JAQFZZ010000788.1:0-14372 GCA_034696405.1 Isotoma caerulea
CATTTCATATACACTTTCTCCTGTACAATAAAGCTTCCACAATCCATCCATCCGATCCTTCCTCTCCTCTACTGTACGAAGCTACTTTCCCTGGGACAAGTTCCTACTGACTGACTACCCAAGTATATTTGCACCAGAGAGGAGACTTACTTTCACTTGACATAATAACATAGCGCATGTATATGAGTCACATCCACATCGGTCGGACTACAAGAGAGAGGAAGAGAGGAAGGACGGATGTTGAATCATGAATCTGGGTGAATTTCGCATGTTCCTACTGCCACTTTGGATTCAGTCAGATCTGCTAAATGAAAGTTGAAACAAGATCTTAAGATCTCTCTGACCCGCTCTACCCAGGGCTTTAGTTTCTAATAAGTGAATACAGGTTCTTTCTCTCTAATAAAATTGCAAAGTTCCTCATCTTCAACCTTACTTACTTACATTCTTACATAAAGATTTCAATCCCCTTTGGGATTTCAAAAAAAGGTGTGAACTCTCAACCTCAAACCCTGTATGAAGGTTGGAACTGTTGGAAGTGCCCATTGCAAACTAAATTACTCATCGTTGAAATCTTAAAACCCTTATACTTTGTACAATTATAGTGGCAGTGGCAGCGGCCCACTTGTAGATTTCACTATTGAATTTCTCTAAATAATTGAGTACTCTTTGAACAAATGCAAACAGAGTAGAAAACCACCTATGAATATCTAACTAAGGGTGTTTGTAAACTTTGCATAATTGATTTACCCGTGTGGAGTAGTAGACTACATATATATATCCTTCTCTAATTCAAAGAGAATATTAATATTAATATTGGATCGGATTCGGTTTACTTTATCGGAGTGGAATATTTTGGAATTTTTAATCGAAACAAAATGGATCACAAAAAATATCAAGAAGATGAAAATACAGGGTGTATTAGTTGTCTCATGTGTTGCAACTTACCTGCATCCGCTGCCGTTAAAATTCTGTCAATTTTTTCAATTGTAAGAAAAATTTTAAAAATCGAAATTTTTTAAAATTAAATTTTAAATCTGAGGTAATAACTTTTTTGAAATTATTATTCCAGCTATTCGGTCTAGGTTATTGCTGCCTGGGAGTATGGATGCTCATAGTGACCTCGTCAAATTCAGACCTTCCAAAGAAACAACAATTAATTTATGAAACATGGTCTGAGCCCAGTGAAAGCATTCAATTGCCCCCACAACAACCGCAGATCCAGCAGGGAATGGACATTATGGGGGGAGGTATTGTCATGATAGGTGACCCAAGTAATGAAGCGTTGGTCGGAGGAAATTCTCATATGACGCCGACACCGATTCAAAGTCCGAAGAAAATGGTCCCACTCACCACTTATTACAATTATCTCATCGCTTTGGGAGTTCTTTCCCTTTCAGTTGGATTTGTTCGCACTCTGTCAAGCATTTTTCTCTTGTGGAATTCCGTGGAAAAGGTTCGTGGAATTTTTTTTTGCGCTTAGAATGGTCATTTTTCGTGTCAAACGGACAAAGCACTTTTTAGTAGAGTACAAGTAGACAATAACAAATTTAATTTGAAGGGCTGAGATGTAATTAAATTGTCTTGTCATCTACAATCTACAATGGAGAGTGCATAAAGATACGTGATTTTTTAACTGCTTTTTCCAACAAATGAACATACAGAAGCAACTGCTTAAAATTTAACGAGAAAGAAAGTAGCCTTTTAAAGAATGAAGGGTTATAAGGTAGACGGGCGGGCAGTACATCCACATCCACATCCCCTTGTACGAATTACATTAATTATTGCGTCTGATTTAATTTTACTTATAGTACCTAATTACAATGTAAAATATGAAGCCAAGTCCAATTAAATTTGTAATCTGTGTAAGTATGTGGATGTATTGTGTGTACATACATATTATTATGTATTATATTGTCTTAGAATAAAAGATAAAAGTGATGGGTGAAAGTACCTTTGGAACGATAGGCCTGGGTAGTTCAGTCGATAAAGCTCGAGACTTTTTATTTTTAAGTGCTCGTGTGTTTTAGACTCACATTAGAAATTTATTTTTTTTGAATCATATACGCTTCAAAGAATCCTTAATTTTAAACATCTTCAGTGAATAGTATTATAGACATGGATGACAAAGTTTAACATCTATGATAAAAATTGGCAAGGCTATAAAATAGTCTCTTTTACACAGATACTATACAGATACTTCACTTCATATAATGATGAATTTCTAAAGTATGGTAGAGTAATAAAATTAAATTTTGGAAAGGACTTAAGAAACTATTTATAAAATCTCAACTATTAAAACCCTTGAAGCAAACTACCCTGCATGTACAGATCATCAGCATGAATAATTCTTTGTATATCATGTCAAACAATGGTTGTGTAATCTTGTACCAATTTATGATCTCCTTAGGGAAAAATAAACCCAATAAAATAAATCGACATTGTCAACATTAAATTTATCTCTATCCAACTTCCAACCTAAAAATTTCCAGAGAATAGAAGCGTTAACATAATATAATTGAAAAGAGAGAACTTTCATGTTCCAAACGGTAGTAGGTACAATTTCACCACCTCATCTCATCTCGTACATACCCTTCTCAGAACAGAATCACAATTGGAGGAACAATCGCTTCCCATTTATGCCTCACCGCTTTCTCAGAACTTTCTTCCCAAGGAAATCTCTGATCTTCAAAGAAAGGAAAGACGTAGGAAGAATTCATTGATATTTCGGTCCTTCTTTTTTAACATTTAGAAACATTTTTCTTTATCTCGTTCCAATCTGTCCATAAATCACATTAAAAATACAGGTGATTTACTACTTAATTTTTATTTCAGTACCTTTTTAGTCAGACAAGTTAATTTAGCTAGTTAAGCGTGTTAAACGACCCTATACAACAACACGATTTTATTTTATTTATTTCAAATCTATAAAAAAAGCTTCCATGATTTATGGAAAGTTGGCAAGTATTGGAAATCGTCTTATTTGACAAACTGTGCCATACCACACCTGACTACTACAAATAACACAAAAGAAAAATGCCTAGAGAGACTAGAGAGATTATGTGAAAGCAACAAATATAAAAAGAACCTTTCTCCTAGGTCTATTTCTAAAAATGCACCCTTTCTTCTTGACAACGGACAGAAAGTCTTTGATAATAGATCAAACATGGAAAAAGATCTTGTGTTCCTTACATTTTCCTCCTTTGGGCTTAACACACAACTTACAATACAAATACAGCCAAACCAACCTGTTATATGTACAAAATAATATCAGGTATCAGGTACTTATACTTACATACAGATCTATGGAAATGAATTCTAGTTAGTCTGCAGACAGAACATCGTCCATGACACAAATACCTTATTGCCTTGACGTTGGACCATATTTCACTTTCAAACTTTTAATATACAGTTCGCTTTCTTTCATAGGATTGATTGACACTTGATACTTACTGGAACAAATTTTAATTTATCAGATTGTCCCTAAATCTACAAATGCATGTATTAAAAAGTTTCCGGTTTTAGATGAAAAATGTCCCCGATAAATTGGCAGATAAAAAACAACCCCTAAAATGGATAAAAAGCTATTTTGAAGTACCCTGTCAGATGTTAATATTAATGAACCCCTTCGATTGATCTACAATCGCTTATTCTATTTCCCATAATATTCTTACAGAGATGATAAATGATATTGTGCTCACGAAATATATTGATGAAAGTGCCTGCAAAAACAAAGTTTAATAATTCATGATTCCATATGATGTTCAATTAAATTGGGATGATAAATGTGTAATTTATACAGTAGAAATAATCTAGAGTTAGTCCACTGTCCAAATAAAATCCAAGGTTATCACTTTAATAGCTATTATTATTGAAGTAAATAAATCATGTAAATTTTCCTTTTTAATTTACAGCATAGCATCCTGCCGGGTAAAGTATGGATCTTGTTGACGATGATGGGTACAACGACAATAGTGACATACTTGGTGGTGGCATTGAACGTGACTGGATTTATAAGTGACACCCCTTGGTCCCCTGTCCGCGTTCAGAATGACAAGTATTCATTCTACATTCTGCTTACCATCTTCAGGATCATCTGCTTTTGTGACATCTTCCTCACTTTATACTTTGTATTCATCGTTCTTTGGTTTGTGAGGACAAGAAATTAAATTTTTTTTGAAACTTTTGAAGTTTTTTTTGGAAAGTTTTGATTTCTTATGGAAATGAAATTAGAAAAGTTTTAAAAAATCAATAGGCGCATGGCGCATTTTATTGCATAAATTATGGGGGTGAGATTTTTTAGTTTACATCAATTGACTAAATTTAAATTAACAGTATTAACCAAGGATAATAAAACATTTGAGCTAGACTAACTATTAAAATAGACACAGTGACACAGATATTAATAATGAATTATTTCCTACTTACCATAGACATTTAGTACATAAATTCATTTCTTTAAAAACTTTTACCCCTCAAAAAAACGGATCAAAATAAGTTCAAAATCGAATAAAAATTTATTAGTTTGAAAAGTTGAAATTAATTAAGAAAGTATATTGATTCAATTCGATAATGATTGCTTAATCATAGAAAGAAGATTCGGTAATCATATCATCGCTCTTCAAAATTTTCAAATCTAGGCTATAAGGCTTATTCTATCCTATTAAATTACAATTTTAAAATTACTTAAAAGCCCAACTAAATTATGCGGCTAATTCTAAGCAAAAGAACAATGTTAAGCAATAATGTAACCCAACAGAGATAATTTAAAAAGGTTAATTTAATTTTTCAATAAGTTAAGAATCAGGCTCAGAAATAGACGTGGATTTCAAAACGAGTTAGAACAATCAAATTGTAGATTATAAGCTGACATAAAAGTGTAAACCGATAACTGAGCTTCTTGGTATAATTGTGATGTCCTCCGAATTGCATGGACGTTAGTTAAACAAATACCCTTAAATAGATAATTGTACATAAAACCCTATTCAATTTAGAGTATTATCATGCTTAAAATTAAAACCTAGAAACATACTAATTAAGCAAAATTAGAACAGGAACTTCCTATAAAATTTTACATTGGTTTTTTCTGCCTTTGAGTATTTGATTGATTACATAAAAATACATTAAATTCAATGTTTATTGATTTCAATAAAAAAAATTGTATCCAGCTGGTTCTGGTCAATACAAAAATTAGTCCCGGTATAATATTAATTTGCATAAGTGCAAGCGTAAACTAAATGAAGCTCGGTTCAGTTAAAACTTTAGTCAGCATAAGTCATAAGTGCTTATTCATAAAATTTTCGCAATCTTTTATTACCGTTTTGATAAAAGTTTTTGAGATTTTATTCATATTACATTGATAAAAATGACTTCTTCAGATTCTTCAACACTTTTCTAAAATCTTATTATTAATTTCTAACTTTTAATTTGAAAGAAAAGTTCGGCCTATGTGTCCTAAAAATACCTAATTCCATGATGATGCAATATTTGTTATACAAGTTATAGGTATTATGTGTGTAATCGATAACTATTATTGTCACCATAATCCAAATCGAATTCAAATTTAATTACCTAGTAATGCTATAACAGTATATTATTCTATTTAAGGTAAAATGTAATATTCGGTAGGATGTAGGATCGATAAATAATTAAATACATAACATATGTAGTGTATGTAATGTACAACTAAAGATAATAAACTAAATTAATATGTAAGGAACAGAGACTGTCAAAAAACATTTCAAAAATGAAATAAAATACCTACATTACATTTACTATTTACATAGACAATTAGGGAGGTGAGTGAATTATGTAGAAATTAAACCGATATTAATTAAATCCTAATAAAAATTTTAAATAAGAAAACCTTTGAGAATTTGTGTTTTTTTCAATTACATTTCGGTAATTTAACGCAAATTTAATTTTTAATAATTCTGAATGCACTTTCCATTCAACTACCAAAAAATCCTGGCGGACTTAACTTTAAAAGTTCAGATTTTCGGCATTTTTGATCCTACCAGCATCAGTTATGGTATGATTTTATGCTCCCAATATTCCCAAGACCCTTTAAGGAAATCCATAATTCATATAAATAGGTATTCCGATTTTTACAAAAAATAAACCCAACATTATAATATAGTCTGTGTAATATAATATTTCAGAGATAGGACTGCTGTTTTGCATTAACATTTGATAGCTTTCCCCATAATCATAAAAATGGTCGTCTTATATCAGTTTTTCTTCAAGAAGATGGTCCAAAGAGCAAATTCCATTTCATACTACAATACAATCATATGAATCTGCAAAGCCCTAAATTTTTTATTCTTAAGAAATTGCCATCACTTAGAAAGAGCTGGAGCTAGTAGATATTATGATATATTCCAAGACCTTCTTCTTATTGAAGTTTACTCTCAAGACTTAATATAGAATATAAGGGAAGACACCTTACCTTTTATGATGATGCTTATTAAGAATGTCATAAAACTCCACAACGGTATAAAATAATCGTCCAATTTCCATTTATATTGCTAAAAAGAGAGTGCAAAAGGAAAACTCAAGGTTGAGAAAAAGAGAATGACGAACGAAATATTATTTTCCAGAAGATGCTTTTATTTTTCCAAGCTAGGAAGATAGATGAGGTTTGCAAAATGTGTGGGACATCTGTCAAAGGACATTTCTCAAATATTCGAAAGAACTATGCTGCACTGGCTTTTGAAATATTAATGTTGAATGTAGGCAGACAATTTTGTTTTGTACATGATGGAAGTAACACAAGCTGTATTTTTTTCAATTAGGCTAATCGAGCAGGATTGCTTTTATACTAGTGTACAAGATTAAATAAAAATCTTGAACTTGACAAAACCTTTTGCTGTGGCACCCTGAAAGTTTATTTTATAATTTTTACAGTCGAAAAATTGATAACTGAAACGGCATGTTTTTTTAGTACATTTTGGTGCTTCATTTCATTTCTGTAGCGATTTCTGTGAACAATGCATTAAATTACGATTTTAAAATGTAAATTGCATTTCTATTTATGCTTTATTAGCAAAGCCGAGATGCCTATTTTAGGCATTTTCACTATATAACTGCTTATTTAAAAGAGTTGCCTTCTATTTTGCTTATTTTGACCATTTTTCATGAAAAACCCTTAATACTTTCAAAATTTTTTGTAAATGAGGACAAAAAAATTAATTTTTTATGCAGACTAAAGACTATACTTAGGAAAATGAGAAAAAAAGAACTGAAGTTTTAAACTTTAAAATTTATTTTCTGTAAAATATTTAAGCATTGTGATTCAAATTCGGAACATTTGCAAAATGCATGCTAAAATTAGTTACAAAAAAACTATTTAATGACCTTTAGTGCAAATATGAAGCCCATTTTGTACCTTTTTGCAAGTTTTTAAATGCCTATTTAAATATTTTTAGGCACCTATTTCGTACATTTTTTGCCTTTTTAGACGTCTAAAACGGAATTTTTAGTTGCCTTAAATCTCAGTCCTGTTTATTAGGGTTTATGGAAAAGTTATTTCGAATGCCTTTTGTCCAACCTTTTGAACACCCTACAGGGCAGGGTATGAAGTATCACATTCCCCACTTTTTTTAGTCATCCCATCTCATGCTCAGTTTAATACCCGAAGAAAATCCAATCCACTACCCGGGTTACAAACATACATCCGATGAAGTTATAATACCCGGCCCGGAGTTTCCGATTATTGATTTGTCTCCCTACCCTCACCACCAACCAAACCACCACTACTGCCACATGTCACCCTTCTTTTATTTTGACTTCGAAGTGAAAGGTTGCTACGATACTTTTATAAACATAGCCAAAGCCATCCGTCCAAAAATCCTTATTTTTCCAGCATTTTTAAAACTTCCTGGAAGCAACGATTAAATATTTAAACACATCCTTTCACTCTTCAACATTAAAATTGTATAAACCCAACTGCAACCTTCATCGTTTATTTACTACTAAAACCAACCAATCTGTAATACCCTGTAAGTACTCTTAAAAGTCTTTAAAATTACTTTTAAGTGAATTTTAAAGAATTTAAAGCAGAATAAAGTTTTCTACCTTAGATTCGAACTGTCCTAATTACGCTAAAAATTAAGCAACTATAATGTACGCCTGAAATCTATTGATATCGAATTGGAGTCAACTCTAACCTTCGTTTTCAAATGTTTTGACCATTCCTGTTCCAAGTTTATAGTAAGTATAACTTTTTATTAAACATTTAAAATTCTAAATGCTTTTAAGCATCATTTGAAATCATACTTAAATTAAAATCGGAGTTGCCACTGAAATAAAAATACCTACTAAAATCACACAATTTGCAATTAAAAAAACCTTTGAAATCTCAAAATAAATTTCATACTTTTCAAAAAATCCAAAAATCTCAACCAAAATCATTTTAAAATTTCAGAACCTCAAAATCCCAAAATGAGTGAAACCAAAACCACCAAACCCTCTCTACCCGCCGAACCCTCAAGCAAATCCGGAAACTCCGAAAACGTCCGCGTAGTAGTCCGCTGCCGTCCCCTAAGTCGCAAAGAAGTGGAGCGCTCCTGCAAGCTAATCCTCCACATAGACGAACAACGAGACTCAATCTCAGTGCTAAATCCCTCGACCCCATCCGACGACCCGAAGTCCTTCACCTTTGACTCAGTCTTCTCCACAGACTCAACCCAAGCCTCGGTCTACAACATCGTAGCCCGTCCCATAGTAGAAAACGTGCTACAAGGCTACAACGGCACAATTTTCGCCTACGGTCAAACCGGTACAGGAAAGACCTTCACAATGGAAGGAAACTACACCGTCCCAGAGCTCAAAGGAATAATCCCCAACTCCTTCGCACAAATCTTTTCCCACATCGCCCACTCAGGTGGAGACCAATGCTTCCTTGTAAGATGTTCCTACCTCGAAATCTACAACGAAGACGTCCGAGACCTCTTAGCCAAGAACACTTCGAATTTAAAACTCGAAGTGAAGGAAAACAAAGACCGTGGAGTGTATGTAAAAGACTTATCCTCCTTTGTCGTCCGAAATGCATCCGACATGGATAAGATAATGAACATAGGGAACAAAAACAGATCTGTAGCCTCTACCAATATGAACTCAGTTAGTTCCCGATCCCACGCGATATTCACTATAACAGTTGAGTGCAGCCAAGAGCACAAATACAACTCGAAGGACGGGGGTAGGTCAATCCGTGTAGGGAAACTGAATCTAGTTGACCTCGCAGGGTCAGAAAGATTAAGCAAAACCCAGGCGACAGGGGATAGACTTAAGGAAGCTACAAAAATCAACCTCTCACTCTCCAACTTAGGCAATGTTATCTCCGCCCTTGTAGATGGGAGCAGTCACGTCCCTTATAGGAACTCTAAGCTAACTCGCCTACTCCAAGACTCCCTCGGAGGCAATTCGAAAACTGTCATGGTGGCCAATGTGGGTCCGGCGGATTATAACTTTGACGAGACAGTAAGTACCTTGAGGTTTGCAAACCGGGCGAAGAATATAAGAAACCATGCGATAATTAATGAAGACCCTAAGGACGCTTTGTTACGCCAATTCGAACAAGAAATCCAAGAGCTGAGACGTCAGCTGGAGGAAGAGCTTGCTGTGCAGGAAGCTGCTGCAGCCGCTGGTAGTGACATTGAAATTGACATTGACACACAAGGGAGACTTGGAGGGTATGATGGTGACGCTGATGAAGCAGATGAAGACGGAGGACTTGACTACCTCCAAGTGGCTGGAGGTCTAACCCAACCTCCAAATGAAGAAGCCCTCCTAGGTATAAAAGACGAGTTAGAAAATCACGCAAAGCTTAGCTCAACCATTGGGAACGAATCTCAAGACCGCAAAAGCGTCATGTCCGCTTTAAAAGAAAGAGTTTTAACTTGGAAGCAAACCGAAGAGCAAAAACTGAATCTTCAACACAGACTCAAATCCCTCCAAAAGAAAATCCTCGTAGGTGGGGAAAACCTCTTGGATAAATCCCAAGCCCAGGAAGAACTTCTTCTGCGATCTATGAAGGAAATAAGTGAGAGGAAAGAAGAAGAACGGCAGTTGAAAGAACATTTAGCAAATCAAGAAGAAGAACGGCTAACCCTCGAGGCTAAAGTTTTAAGTTGTCAAGATCAGAATCTAGCGGTGAGTAAAAGGCTCAAGAAGGTTTGGAATCAGTATCAACATCAGAAGAATGAGTTGGGTCAAGTCAGATTGGAATATCAGGAAGAGACTGATGCCCTTATGGATGATGTGCATAGGTTGAGTAGAGAACTTCAATATCATAATCAATTAATTGACAGTTTTATCCCACCGGTTTATCAAAAGTTGATTGAGAAGTCTATTAAGTGGCAGCCGGATGGGGCCGAGTGGAGTTTGAAGTGTGTGGCTTATGCAGGGAATAATATGACTAGAGGGGGTCTCACTTCAAATATTAATATTAATTATTCTGGTGGGGGTGGAAGTGGAAACCAGCAAAAGAATGAGGTGACTAGTGTGGACCTTTCCAATTTCTATTTGGACATTGCGGATGATCATATGTTTCAAGAGGCTCTTGTACTAGATGATGAGGCTAAAGGGAGAGGGGGGAGTTTTGGTCAGAGGGACTTGAGACGCGGTGGGGGTAGTTCATCTAGCTCGATGAAAAATAATGTCTCGAGTAGTAGCATCAGTAGACCGAGTACGGCTGTTAATCGTGCGAGTTCTATGCAAAAAGTTAAGACTAGTAGGGATAAGGATAGAATACCTAAGTCTATTAGTAGAATGAGGGATTTTACTTGATTAAGCTGTGTATTAGTACGATAATTTATGCAAATAATGCAAATGAACTGACCAATTGTATAGTTTTTGGAGGTAAAATAATACACACATGTAGAATAAAACTCTGTAATAAAAATGGTTAAATTACGCAAATAAAGTGAATTCTTAAACGAAGGCTTTTAAAACGTTTCATTCATATAACTTAATTTTTTATAATGACATTATTATCCGGCTGTAAATTGCGAATTTTAAAGAAATATATGCTTTAATTGTTTCCAACAATTATTTTAAAACCTGTATAGTTTTCCCTTCTGCATAACCCGAGACAAAAAATGACTTCAACATCAATTTGAATTGTTTTACAATAGGGCCTTATAATTTAAAAGCCGATAGCCGAGCCGGCAATAGATTACCGAACCGGCAGCAGATTGCCGACTCGGCTATTAAATTATTTATGTTACAGAAATCTATTGTCAGAAATTTTATAATAATTTCTGCCCCTGTGTTGTTTTGTAATTTCAAATTGTAATTGCAATTTTACAATTTACAAAACTCTTTGAACTTCAAGCAGAAAGGAAGCTACTTTCAAATCTTTAAGTTCGTTTATAATTAAAACTCTACGTATTTAATAGTTTTAAGGTAAAGTTTTACTTAAAATTCAAGCAGCATTGTAAATTGTAAATTATTTATGATATGAAATTACAAAACAACACATGAGTTCAAAATATAAAAATATTACAACAAATTTATTACAAGATTTCTGTAACATAAATAATTTAATAGCCGAAAAAGCCCGCAATGCGGTTCACGCCTTGCGGCCATCCATCTAGCCATCCCAGTTTACCCCACCGTGGTTAACAAAATTATAGTTATCCAAAAACTATCAACTATGAGCAAAGTTTCATTTCCACAATAACGAGTTCATCTTCATCTCAAATATTTTATAAATTAAATGTTTGAAATCACTTAATATCTATTCAAAAATAAATATGTAAGAGAAGGTAATTTTTTACTGATAAATTCTTTATGTAATTTATGCGTCATCGACCAAACCTTGGATTCAAAGTAGGTTAGTAAGTCCGATTAAAATTTATAAAAATATATAAGGACGATGAAAATTTCCATCCAGGTTATCCCT
Source organism: Isotoma caerulea (assembly GCA_034696405.1). Classification (NCBI taxonomy): domain Eukaryota; kingdom Metazoa; phylum Arthropoda; class Collembola; order Entomobryomorpha; family Isotomidae; genus Isotoma; species Isotoma caerulea. Next base: position 11,903 of record JAQFZZ010000788.1, read on the forward strand.
AAATAATTAAAGCATGTATTTATAAGCTACACTGTACTGTTGACCGTACCCATGATCAAATTCTGCAATGTAAATAAAAAATACCTAATACTTGATATCTTTACCCGCATTCTGGTATGATTAATTCCTATTGATAACATAAAGGCAGCTTTATCAATATCATTATCAATTAAATTATTTAAACACCGTTACTCAACTTAAGCTTCCATCCCTTCAATGTAAATGTTTCAACCAATATTACATTTTCAGAAATTTTTATGATTTTTATACACCAATGGACATATTAATAAATTCAAGGTTTAATTGAAAATCAATTAATAAAAAAGCCTTTATACTTCATCAAACAGTTATGTATGGTTCATATTCTTCCAAAAGAATAAATTAACACATTTACAAAATTCAACATGTTTAAATTTCAAAATTTCCTAATTCCATCCATAGGAATTTTACTAACATTATTTTCACCCTTAATCCAGTCACAAGAGCCCTTGCCAATACTGCCAAGACTAATTGGTTCACATTCCATAGTAGCCCCAGCATATATTGAGGCTTACCTTGACCAAGGTAATGAAAGTACTGCAATAGGGGACAGATGGACACTTTACATCTCGACCTTTGTCTACGTTCCAAACTTCCCTGATGTTAAGTATATGATTAGAGGCTTAGGAAGTCAATTGTACAATGTGGACAATTGGGCGATTGAACAAATCGATAGGACTTCTCTTTGGCCTAATAACCCTGACATTGTTCCATGTGAGTTTAACTGAAACGTTTAAATAAATAAATTGTTCATGGTTTCGTTATTTTAACTTTTTTAAATTTGCAATTAAAGTTGAAGTTTTTAACACCAATGCAATTGTGTGGACTGCGGGATTCATTCCTCCAGGAAAGAGAGCTGGATCTCTCGAGTTGTATGACACTTCTGCTGTAAGTTTAAACATTTTGAAAATACTGAAAATTTCAAGGTTGAAAGTTTCCAGATTTCAAATTTTAAAATATATGACATTTCTTCCTTGCAATTTAATAAAACTTTCATCACAATAGAGAAAAAATTTAAATTATAAATTTTCTTCTTTTGAAAATTTTTCTCATCATAATTTTTAATTTCCATCAAAAGTTATTTAAATTTTTGATTTCTCTTAAAACGAAATTTCCTGAAAACGTTTTTTTTCATGAATTAATGTGTAATAACTTTTAAAAAAGTATTTAAGAAATATATGATTGCAGAATCCTCCAAAACGCATAATAAACATAGCTGCAAAAGACACCTCAGAATGGGCTTATCACCGAGCCATATGGAAAGACATGGATGGAGATGGTGACCTTGACCTTTTGACCGGTATGCATTTTTTAAACATAAATTTAAAAGTTTCCAAAAACTAATACAACTTTTTTATTTCTTTGATTACATATTACAGCTCGATTTTACAAGCCCACAGGAGCCCCACTAAGACAACTAGTGTGGATGCAAAACCCCAACCTCCCCTTAGAATCCCAACCCTCCGAAGGTTGGGACCAATTCGTCCTCCTGGAAGAAGGAGCCGATGTCCACTTCGAAGATTTCAAAATATCTTCCTCCACAGGGGAAGAATACGAGTGTATCTTCGCAGCAGAATTTTTTATCGAGAGGCTTGCAATTTATTATACAAAAAGCAATGGAAACTGGTCGAATTGGGATGAAGAAGTGAAGATACTCGTCCTCGAACCTGAAAATACAAATGGTCTAGCGTTTGACGTCCGGGTGGACGATTTCAATCGAGATGGGAGAATAGACCTTATGGTCACATCTTACAATGTCTTTGAAGCAGATACAGTTGGAGGAAGTGTTTTCGTGTATGAAATTCCAGAGAATTTCCCCGAGGGTCAGTTTACAAAACATGCAATTGCTCAAGGGTTTCATCCTAATAATATTGTCGGTGGGACTGCAATGAGCCCTGGGACTCCTTTTCCATTTTATCCTAGTAAGGCTTATGAAGATGAACGACTTCCGGATGGCAGGTGAGTTGACTGAAGTGGAGTAAATGGGCATTATGTATTTTTAAGGTTTTGTGGCTTATCATTTCATCTGTAAACTGGTACTAAAATGTTATCTAAGGGTAGTTGAGATTCAAAAAATTAGGTAATACGAAAGGGACTTACATTTTTCTTCTGCGTCAAATTATAAAAATGTACGCTATATAGCGTCATTAGGTTGGAAATTAATTCTCTTATTGGGTATGTAAAATTTGAAAATTTTTGGGATTTTGCTTTTAATACAACATTTAAACTAGTGAAGCTTTTAGATTTAATTGCAAAACTGAAATAATTTACGAAAATATATTTTAGAAAATGAATCAAAAAGAAAAGTCAGAAACCATTTCTTAATTTCTAGTTTTTGGAGCTATTTAATTCATCTGTGTAGTCATCTCTTAGAAAAATGCATTGCTTTACGAGTATATTTAAATCCGATTGAAAGTTTCGATAGTCATAA
>JAQFZZ010000789.1:0-14370 GCA_034696405.1 Isotoma caerulea
CAGCGATCCGATCCGATAAAAATCCGATCCGATCCTAACGGATCGGATTTCTTAGGATCGGATTGACATCCTTAGTAACCATAACAGAAGAATACTAACTAAAAAGTGCTGATGCTAATTGTATGTTCTTTCTTATAAATTGCATCTCTCTCGGTGTCTATTGTATCTTCTTTACTTACCTGTTCTCAAGATACTATTTTCTTTACTTGGTTACGTTTTATTTTACATAGATTTTCGTGTGAATATAATAATATATATCCATCTGCTAGAAAAACTACTAACCTGAGGATGGTTTTGAACATGGATAATACATCTAATATCATGTTGTTCTCCTGAATTTGGGATAGGATAAATGGATTGCCACAGTACAATGAATACATGTACATGTACATCAGTCAGTATCCACCTTAGTAGCTGGTTGCTTGCACTATAAAAAATCCTTTCTTACTTTACCTTTACCTTGCATCAATTGCACAGGTAGTGAAGTCAGTCCCCACTACTAATAATGCATCTCTCCTACAATAACTACAATACACTAATATAATATGTTCACTTACCTGTTTATAATGCTCTGTTGAGGCTGATGATGATGGTCGTCGTTCTACTAGCTATTCTATATGGTAATGATATTTTACGAATGTATTCCATTCTACTCTCGAATTTTTTTTTCTCAATTTTATTTAATGTTACTTCTATATCCCATATATATTTGTATCGTATTTTCGTATTTCTCTATACGTATTCAGTGGTTAGAATTATAACTCTATTGAATAGCAGTGTGTAAAGTAATAGATTGAGATGAGATTTTACCAGAAGGCCCATATGATAAAGTCCATAGGGATACGAGTTGCACTGTGAGCGTGCAACCAAATTGTAAAGGTAATAAGAACCACGAAGTACTAGGAGCGACCTGTTGCATTTACATTTACTTCTTTAACTTACACCAGTAGAGATAGCGAACCTTTAACAATAATAATATTATTACCATTTTAGTATTTAGCATTTATTATTAAGGCTCCTGTTCACTTCACCTCTCTCTCCTCATCCTTTCGTATTTCTATTGTTCATATCAATCGTATTTCGTATTCTTATTTAGCAGTCCATATTATTATTAGGAGATATATTTTATCATTATTGTTATTATTGGTTTGGAAGAAAGAGTAAGAGAGAGTTACATTTTTGAATTAGATACATTTATTGTGCCAGTACTTACTGTTAAGGTACCAAAAAACCATCTCCTATCGTACACTTATCATATTTTACAAATCATATGAATACATTCTCATATAACGTCCAAGTGCAACATATACATAGAGCAGAGTTATCAAAAGACAACAAACTTAGTAGAATCTCATTAGTTATCATTATTTTGTTAACTGTCCCTTGAAAAATTAGTATTTTATTCTTGATAGCTGTTCTTGTACTCTGTATTTACTCACACTTACTATGATTAAATAGAAGAGATAAGAAAATTGTAGACAAGACATAAGACCCATTATTCCAAGTATTCACCAAAGTACTTAAAAGTAACTTCAAAAAAGTTGCATTGATTGATAAGGTATTTTATATTCTAATATGTTTATACAATTGCATTATGTTTGCATTGAATTAATTTGCATTATATTGTCTAAAGCTATTTGTATCATTGGATTCAGTCTCGTATAATATTTTTATTGCCTTTTTTCAACAGAAGAAACGAAGTAGCAGCAGAGAAGGTAACTTGCAGCAGTTTCAGGGACAAAGTAAAGGACACACACACACATATGCATATGGGAGAGTGCAAAGTGCTCGAGTTCAGTTCTTCATCTGCAATCATTTAAATTGGAATATTTTTTAAGAAAATTACGTGTACACAGTGCAATAATTACTACTAGAGTTTTATATACGGATACGAGACGTCGATTGATATGATATTATGAGTGTGTGGTAATTGATAAATGTGTTTTTTCTCTCTCTGTGCAAATATGAGGGTGATCTTGAGATGGTGACAAATCTACTGATAACTCAAGATCAGCTTTATTTAAAAGTTTTATTTATTGAATGACAAATTCATTTCGGTCAACTAAATTCTTCACGAAAAGTCAATTTGAAGACGTGGAAAGTTTTTAACTTACAAAATGTTTAGACGATACGACCCTACCATTACGTTTTAAAATGATTGTGTGCGCTATTTGAAATTTCTTTAAAATGGGTATAAAATAAGATACTCCGTCCGTACTTTTATTTCCCGTGATGATTTGCAGTTTTAAAAGTCGCCGAAACCGCATGGAAGTTTCCTAAAAGTGAAAATTTTATAGTATTATGAAGAGCCTTTTCGAAAGGAAGACCGAAACGTCCCGGAATTTTAAAAATTGTTGCAAGGAAAATCATAGCTATGCAATGTTTGTAATTCAAGGAAAAAGTGATAATAATAAAGTGCAGCTACTATTACTACGTGATTTCATGATGTCATCTTGGTCTTCTTGATGACTATTCTTGTGTTATCTTATACTATATAGTAAAACTGATATAAATAATTTCAACGAAAAGTAATTAGAAGCGAATATTCTCATTCAATGAATTAAGACCAGGTGTGCACTTATACTTCAGATAAGTGTACAATGATCACCTTCGATGAAAGGGAAGAACGTCCTCAGAGGCAAGAAACGAAATGGGATGGAGACAAAAATGAAATGTCTCAAGAGGAAAATGAGACTAAAAATATAGTAGAAGGTGAACATTATGTTAATCCAGATAATAATATAGTATTGAATTCTTCATTAAGAAGTGAATCAGAATCAATCCGAATTCGGAAAGTTCGGTTAAAAGTGGTGCAAAATAGTGATGAAAAAAGGAGTTATTCTACTACAAAAATTACTAATAAAGCGCCTACCTCCTCCTTGATTCGTATCTCATGGAGTTTGGCTCTACTAATCCTTTGGGCTTTCATTCAGGTCAGTAATAATTAATTAATGCTCTATCAAAATTTATATCTCATCTTTAACTTTTAATTTATATTAGATCCTTCGTTAGTTACTTTTGTTTTAGTTGTTGTTATTATTTTTCCAATGAGTATTAAAATAGTTCAAATGGAATGCAGAGAGCTACTTACAATAACTTTACATGAACATTTACAATGTATAATTTCAGCTCACCTTTAGCTCAATTCATCTATCTCATTCATTTTCTTTCGAATTATTTCAATTAATATAAATACCAAGAGCAGCATTAAGTTATAATTATAATCATTGATATGTCTAATGCTGATAAAGGTATTAAGATAAATTTCTAAGCATGCTACTTGATACATGATACTGCACCTATTTCTTATAGATAGACGCCTATATGTTTAATATACACAACAAGAAAAAGTAAATTTATTTATTTAAACGATAAGTTGTGTGCATCTGTATGATATGATAAAACAAACGATACAAACAAATATTTTTAAGCTTGCTCTGTGGTTCGCTTAACTTATCTTTAGCACCATTCAGTTTTAGTAAATGGTTCACTCACCCGGCTATAAGTAAACAAACTTCACTTTAAATTCAAAATTAGCAAATCAATTAAGCATGGAAAGTCTTACTCTTGTCTACTTGTACAAGCAGGCAGGTTCACCTACTTTAGTGCCAAAAATTTAATAAGTATAGAAGTAGTACATTGGAATTTTACAGGTGTATTGGAATATTGCAGGAAGACATTTGTCTTCTTGTAGAATGTAATGTATTAATTGTAAATTTTACACGTACATGTAGGTATCGTCAAAAATATAGATACTATTAGGCAAGAGATCCCGGAAGCATTTCATTTTTATTGAATTAGTGCACATTCATATTTTGAAGTCAGTTTTTTTTCAAACGAAATTTGATGTGTATCAATAAATGATGACTTATATGAGCTTATTTTATTATCAGTCCGTCCGGTTTGAAAAGTAATTTAATTTTTAAATTATGACTGCATTAGAAAATTGCCGAGCACAAAATTGTGTCTGCATTTTTTCGTTACTTTTTCATTAGAACTCATAATACATCAGTGATATCACAAATTTAAAAAAATGACTTGTTGATAGATAAAGATTTATTAAATAAAAAGTGATAATATGAAGAAGCTATTTTTACAGCGAAGGCAATGTGTGACATGAGAAATTAAGTGAAGATAGATGAAACTGAAACTGATATGATAACCATAAACCTTATGATTTGTGATAGTGACTGATGATAGTGATGATTCAATTTAAGTCAGTGGGAGTTGTTAGAATTTAACAGCATTAAAGAATATTTTGAGTATAATTAGTAATGTGATTTTCTCATTGATTGTGATTGTGATATCAATAATTTAATTTATTCTAAGTGCATGAATCTATTATGTCACGAGACCAGTTTACATTGTAATTTTACACTTATCAAAACAAAAATTTCCCATTCCCTTTCAAGTTTAAACCAGGTTTGAATCAAATAAGGAAGTTTATTACTTAATAGTTCATCCTGTCTTGTATTTGCACTCTTTATTTCTTGTCAGTCACAGCATTTTTGTCAAACAAAACAAAAGCAATCATAATAGCAAACTCATGTCATGTAATACATGTAGGTAAGCAAAGCAATAAATAAATAAAAATAGCATGAATACGTGTGTGAGAATTAACGAGCTACTTTATCGCATCGTATTGAAGAAAATAGGCTATGCGTTGCATTATCATATCATATAATGATGATAAAGGTGCGATTCGTAATACTTAATCGCTATGAATGAATTTGGTTAAGATTTTTTTGCGGTTTTAATCGTGGTTAAGTTAGGTTCATTGGGCTATTTTGAGGAATTATTAGTGGGTGGAAGTGGTTGACTGAATGCAGCTTTAAGGAGGTTTGTGTAGAAATTTTCATGATTGATATGTGTAAACCTCATCTAATTATATAGGAATTGTCAAACTCTTTAATAGCCAAAACTGTTAAATAGAGTCAAGAATATTCAAGCTTTTTTATTACTATAGGACGGCGTGAAATGTAAACCCGTAACATAATATAGTGTCATTCATACAAGATTATTTTGGGTATGCAACGGTTCAAAATGACACACTCTTCTATTCTGAGAAGAAATTTGTCTCATTTACATATTATTTTCATCAGACCCGTATGGGACATAAGATAACAGTCACTTGTCGCAAAGTCAAAACTCGACATTCCACCCTAACGAAACCATGTAGTCAATTAAATCCTGATGGCGAGTAAAAGTAAATTTTCGTTGCAACAATAGAGCACAACAAAGAACAATCATGAAACAAGTATTCTTAGCAATCAGACAGAAAATGTACCTCTTGTAATTTGGATTTGATGATTATATGACAGGGCAGGGCTCTTCTATTTGTTCATTCAATCAGAGCTAGTGCAGCGAGTGGAGTCGGGTTGTCGTCCTCTAAAGTCTAAACACTAATATTAAAGTAGGTCATGCGAATATACTGATGAATGAATGACTGAATAAATATTAACAATAATTATATAGCTCTTTCAGTTAAAATGGTTAACGTGTAGTTTAAACATTTACATGCATACATATTTCACATGAGAGCCGAGAGACTCGAAATTTCTATTTTACTACTGCAAGCTATGAGCACACAATTCCAGAATGCAAATAGCAATTGACATAATAAATTCTTGTTCACGAAGGTCATAATAATTGTGTTGTTTCCATACACCAAGTCAATTGAATTAGATATGGATTTTAATTTTAGTTCCCAGCGACGGTGATTTAATGAAATAAAAAAAATTGAATGCATACATTGGAGTCACATAAGATCAATAGCATTGAATCGAATCAAATCAAGTAATTGACTAATATAAAATTCAGCATTAAATTATATTTCAATTAGGAAAGTTATTTCGAGGTAGAAAAATAAGAGATTGCAACATTGACGCCAACATACATCTATACAGAAATGAATGAATGACACCCACTTGATTTAATTGGGCTACCTTCAAGGAATGAGAGTGTCGTTTCATTTTTGCAATAATTGTTCTCTGCTAACAATTAATATGCTGAATTAGTAGGTATCTAGACCACCGGAGTGGTAGTAAGTAATTAAAAATGATACAGTTTAATGGGCGTTTGCAAGTGGTTGTCAGTCCGTGACAACAACGAAAGGAAACTTATCTTTAGAAATGTTTTTTAAATAATATGCATGCCAAAACTCAATGTGAATTAATTCATTTAGAGATTAGTAACTTGGAGATACGATACGACGATAGTAATTTCTCATTGGCATTTCAACTTGTGGTTTCATTCACACGAATATATAGAGATAGTATGAAGGTTTTCAACTTGTTTGTTTAGGAATTTTAAAGCGAAATCGAAACCACTTCGTACAGACCGGGTGGTACTTACTTTACTTCTCTATCTAATTGCTAATTACTCTGTATAATAATTAATTTTCCTCAATAACGAAAATTATCAGCATGAAAATGAAATTATGAAGGATAAAGGAGAGAAAATACATTGCAAATTGCATGCATGAAATCGAATACGTAATGCTTTTTAAAAAAATAGAAATTAACCTGCTCTGAATTATTTTAGGGGTGTCATGGAGCAGACCTGTTAATACAAATACCCGTTTCGGATTTCCAAGATCCGAATGGGATTTACAGACTGGATTATAGCCCTCCTATAGGCTTCCCTGAGCCAAATACAACGTTTCTAGCCGCTGATATTTCTAACACAATTAGTTTTACCCAGGGTCTTCCTGGTACAAAGTATCAGTTTCGATTGCATTATACAAACAATACAATCCATGATTGGCTTACATGGACTGCTTCAATTACGACAAGTAAGTTTCTCTCTTATCTCGGTACCAATTAAACCTAATTACTTGCTTTTGTTGGAAATGCTATATCCGTTCCATTGAATGACCATGATGATCATATTTCATCATTAACGGTTTTCCTTTTCCGTTAAAAGCGTTGTAATATGCGGACTGGCTGTCCCTTTCAATTTTATGTAGGACTTGGAATATGATATTTATAAGTTTTTTCATAATGATAACATTTTTTTTGATTTTTGTTCTATCAAATTAGCTCCTGATCCACCTGCCAATTTAACTATAAACGTGAGGCCAAATAAGCATGTGCATTTGACATGGGATCCGCCAGCAGTAGGGGGTTATAACAAATTCAAGCTGAGACTGATACCTCTTTCGGATGGCGTTGGTCAACCAAAGAATATTATTGAGGAAAAGTCCCCAGTCATTCTTAGGGACATGTTGGTTGCTGGAGCTTCGTATGAAATTCAATTGTACACTATGTTCGAAAATAAAGAATCAACGGCGTACATTTCAGGAAACTTTACTACAAGTATGTCCCATTAAAATATGACATTAATTACTTTTGGAAACTTTAGTTTCATTTGTTCCTAATGCATTTGCTTTGAAATTTTAGAACCTAATACTCCTGGACGCTTTATCGTATGGTATAGAAATGAAACGACGCTTCTAGTTTTATGGCAGCCTCCATACCCACCAGGAGTTTTCTCCGGATACAAAGTTAGTACATGCTTCTTGAACTTTTTAAACATTAGGTTTGCATTATAGTTTTTATGGATATTTTACATCGGATATAATGATTAAAATAGGTTCAAATAGAGCCACAGGATGCAGTAGAAAGCGTTTTGTATGTTCCTAAAGAAGGCGATCCTCCAGGACCTGCTCAAGCTGCTTTTAATAACTTAATCCCTGGTCGGGCCTACAACATTTCAGTAGAAACTGTTAGTGAAGACCAAATATCTCCACCAACAACTGCTCAGTATCGGACAGTTCCTTTACGACCTGGGAATATTACATTCGATCCGGATCTCATAACACCAAACAGCTTTCAAGTAGCGTGGAACCCACCGACGGGTTACAGTGAATTTGATCGGTACCAAGTTCAGAACAAAGGATTACAAAACCAGACTCCACTAACGATTTTAAGGGAGGCACAAACGATCGCTACATTCGACAAAAATCTTGAGCCTGGCCACACGTATTCTATAAACGTAAAAACTTTCTCAGATAAAGTGGCTTCATGGACTACCAATGCAAATGTAACTACACGACCACTTGCCGTTCAAAATGTAGTCAATACTACGGATCCAAGAACGGGTGACATTTTAATTGAATGGTCTCCAGATCCCACTTCTAAGCAGAATCATTATAGAGTAAGTTTATAAAATTCAAATTTCCAAGGCAGTAAATCTAGTTGAATTCAATTAAATTTAGCAATATGTTTTTTGCTATAGATAACGAGCCAAGAAGCGGAGGCCTTTGGTGGGGATGTGAATTCCGTTGTTGTTGAACAACCTCAGTTTTTGATGTCCAGCTTGTTTCCAGGTCGTAATTATTCAATTAGTATTCAAGCTGTTTCAAATGGAATGGAATCCGATGAAGTCACAGTGTTCCAAGCCACTCGTAAGTTATTATTGGTAAAATATCCTTCACTTATAAAGCATCTCAGCTTTTAAAAAGTTTCCGTCAATTTCTTGTCACACAGGACCATCTTCGCCTATTGTTGAAAATATTACGGCTGTGGATCGCGGAATGACAATTTCATGGAAATCAGACGTTACTTCAAAACAAGAGATGTATTTAGTTGTGTACAATCGAAACGACACTGGAGAAGCATTTAATGCAACGACTGTAGAAAGCCATATTCTCATTAGTGATTTATATCCTGGTGCTGCATACAACATTCAACTTTTTGCCGTTTCTCATGGACTCCTTTCAGAAAGACATGACTATTTTCAAACAGTTTGTAAGTCTACTTTTTTATTTATACTTATTGGCAAATGAGACTGTGTTGTAAATTACTTACTAGAAATAAGCATTTGATTTTGCTTTGAAATATTTAGTTCCCAATCCTCCAAGAAATCTTACTGCTGTTCGGGTATCGAATTCATCGATCTATACACGATGGTTGCCTCCTGTGAACTCACTATATTCCGGTTATATACTTCGTTATCGTACAAATGATAACAGCACTTGGACAGAACTGTCATTGCCAAGTTCTCCAACGGAAAGAGAAGTTACAAACTTATCTCCAGGGGAAAGATACATTATCAGAGTCAATACAGTAAGCTATAGGGCTGAACCTACAAATCCTCAACAAATCATCCAGACTGTCCGTAAGTTCCATTTCGATTTCTTTCTAGCTCTTAGCCATTCAAAGTTTCATATTAACAAGAAAATAATTGCAAAATTTCAAAATAATAAACAGGTCCAAGTGGAGTAACAAACGTGAAGCTAGATATTGATGCTTCTAACTTAACGCTGTCGTGGAATCGACCATTAGGAAGAATTGAATCGTACAATATCAAATGGATGGCTATTGACAGAATTCCTGTTGACTCCAGCGAAGATGCAGATGGTCAAGGTGTTATTGATGATAGCAAGTCTGAGTTCCTCCGAGGGGAGAAATTAGTTGCCCAAGACGTTTGGGGAGAAATGGTGAAAATTCCTATCTTTCCACTCATGTCTGGTGTGGCTTACAATGTAAAAGTGGAAACAACATCTTATGGAATGAAAGGAGATGAATACAACACAACCATTAGAACATGTAAATTATTTTCTTATTAGTAACAAAACGTGCAACAGTTTCAAGTTGAAATTTTAATAATTCTATTATTCATTTCAATTTTTTACAGTGCCTCTGATAACATCTGAAGTTTACATTGTGAATAACATCAATATGAAGTCTGAAGTAACACTGCGATACACGTTGACCCCGTCATCCATTTCATTGTTTGATAGATATCGATTCCAATTATCTGATCCATCCATTCCAGCCAAAGAGAAATTAGCTAATGAGACTGATAGGAAAGTTACATTTGATGGTCTTGTTCCAGGCCGTCTTTATAATTTTACAATATGGACAGTCTCAAAAGATATCACGAGCCGACCATTACTGAGACAAGATCGTTTGTGTAAGGATATTGTTTTAATTTAAAAATACCATCCATTCTTAACTGATTAAATTCTAAAATAATTTTGTAATTGGACATTTAGACCCGGAGTCTATCACAAGGATCAATACTACACATATCAGCGACACAGAAATAACATTAGAGTGGGATACTCCTCAAGGGGATTATGATGCTTTCGAAGTACAATATATCAACGCAGATGATCGACTTGTTGACAATTTGACTCTTCGTCCACCTGTAACAATAACTGGATTAAGACCGTTCAGAAACTACACATTCACTGTAATTGTTCAGTGTGGTAGTGATGCAAATGTGTTAAGGAAATCTAATCCAGTATCAGCCGTTTTTAGCACAAAAGAATCTAAACCAGGACAGGTTCAATTCTTTGAACCAATTGAACTCTTCCCTAATAACATTACTTTTGAGTGGGCTCTGCCTGAAGCATACCATAATGGAATCTTGACGAGCTACGTTATCAATTACTGGGAAAAAGATCAACCTCCTAAAAGTCGTAGTTTTAGTCCACGGGAGTCAAGAGGTACACTCGTTTCGCTTTCACCAGGTGTTACTTACTTCTTCTCTATCGAAGCTCACACTAAAATCGGTGCGGGTCCACCAAAACAAATCTCGAAGAAAATGCCCATCCGTGCACCACCCATACCAGACCCGGCAGCAAAACCTACTGAAGTAACAAAGACATCTTCGTCTCTAAAAATTAGATTCAGAGACAATTACTTCTCCAATAAGAATGGTGAAGTCAAAAAATATACCATAATTGTTGCTGAAGAAAAAGACTTGGAATCTACACCAGAGCCTGAACAACCCCGATCATGGGCTGACGTCCAATCTTTTAGCCGTTGGCCAGCTTACATGGTATACCTTTTTGTTGTCATTTTTCTACAATAATAACAAATTATCCATACTAGAATAATGTAAAAGTTTAGTTGATTAAACTGTAACTAATTGCTGAAACTTTTATTTTAAAAGGTCATTCCTCCATACAATCCATTCTTAAAAAATAACAAGGTTGCAGATTTTGAAATTGGGGCCAATAAGAGTTGCAATCCAGAACTGAAAGGGTACTGCAATGGTCCTCTTCGAGCAGGAAGGACATACTACATTAAAATACGAGCGTTCACTGATGCAGATAAGTACAGCGAGACGGTGTACCAACCTATGGCTACTGACCAGGATAACACTTGGCTCATACTGACCCTTGTAATTCCTTTGACATTGGTCATAATTTTTATTGCATGCCTTCTCTACATTAGAAGAAATAGAAATGGTGCCTTTGGAAAACGAAGCAAAAAGGGTGGAGGTCACGGAGATACAACTTCTTTGCCAGAATCGATCATCGAAACAAAGTAGGATATTCATTTTCAAATTATTCGGTTTAAAAAAATTTTGTGGACAATTGGAATGGAAATTGAATTCTTAAATCTATTTTTGTTTTAGCCGACCTGTAAAATTAAAGGAATTTGGTGAACACTATAGACTGATGTCTGCAGACTCTGACTTCCGTTTTTCGGAAGAATTTGAAGAATTAAAGAGGGTTGGTCGAGACCAACCATGCCATGCAGCAGATCTCCCTGTCAATCGACCTAAAAATCGGTTCACAAATATTTTGCCATACGACCAATCAAGGTTTAAACTTCAACCGACGGACGATGACGAAGGAAGTGATTATATAAATGCTAACTACGTCACGGTAAGAATCAATGCTTACACGTATATGCCCTTCAGTGTTTATACTTTCACAAAATAAAAATGTTTATATTTTGGAATTCTTCAGGGTATAAATTCGCCAAGAGAGTTCATTGTAACCCAAGGGCCATTGCCTTCCACCAGGGATGACTTCTGGAGGATGTGCTGGGAAAGTAACTCTAGAGCAATTGTTATGTTGACTCGATGTGTCGAAAAAGGTATACATGCTATATGCATCTGTATGCAGTCTTCTTCTAAATGCCACTTTTTGTGGAAAGGAAACATTTTTGTAATGAACGTTTGTTAAATTAATAGGGAGGGAGAAATGTGATCGCTATTGGCCTTCCGACACAATGCCTCAGTATTATGGCGACATACAAGTGCAAATTCTAAATGAAAGTCGCTATCCAGATTGGATCATTTCTGAATTCCGCATGCAGCGGGTAAGAAATCGAGTTAAAAACTTGTAAGTCATTACAAAAATTCTGCTCAATAATTATGTTTTGAAATTAACAGGGAAATCAAGGTCGCTTTATAAAGCATTTCCATTTCATCACCTGGCCCGACTTCGGAGTCCCTGACCCACCTCAGATATTGGTCAAATTCGTCCGGGCTTTTAGAGATCGAGTTATTCCAGAGCAAGAACGAATCAGTCCTATCGTCGTTCATTGCAGTGCTGGTGTTGGAAGATCAGGGACATTTATAGCTTTAGATAGAATTCTTCAACAGACTAAAAAGTCTGACTACGTGGATATCTTTGGAATCGTCTACGGAATGAGAAAAGAGAGAGTAAGAGAGTTCATAATGAATCGTGATTTCATCAGTTAAAATTCCATTGATAAATAATGCTTATCTTAATTCATAGGTTTGGATGGTCCAAACTGAACAACAGTACATTTGTATCCACCAATGCCTTCTGACCGTCTTAGAGGGTAAGGAACATGAAATCCCTACTCCACGAGAAATTCACTCCAATGATGGATATGAAGGTATGTTGTATTGCTTTTCAATTGAATTTAAAATATTCTTGAATTTTGTAAAAAGGAATAATTTTTTAATAATTAACCTGATTTAGAATATTCTTCTTTAGATGACGAAGGAATAGCAGAATCTGGAATGTAACTTATAGGATAGGATAACTAATTGTCTTCCGTCACAAACAATGCAACTAATGACACTCAAGCCGTCCAACAACCCAAACAAAACTATTTTTTAAAGCAACTCCATGTCATTCCAAATAAGTCTTCCATTAATATAACATATTATACGTATTCCTAGTAAAACGTGTGCCTAAATCTTCGCAGAAATTACAAACTATGCAGTATGACTTACCCGTTCCATTTAAGATTTTTAAAACGAGGTCCAATAACTTGAACTTGGAGAGAGTTTTATTGACCTACCTCAATTTAAGAATTCCTAAGTATATTAAATGTACAAGTGGTACAGCTTATAATCATCATTTTTGAAACATTATATATTATTTTGTCCGGAAATGCAATAACTAGAGTAAACTTAAGTCGACTTAACAGTTTTACAACTGTGTTACGTATTATAGCCATACGCAAATGCAAAATCGCAGCAAAACGAAATCTCAAAATTTATGAATAAAAGAATCTCGCAAACTTTAAACAGTTTTTATTTAAGTTGTGTTCAATTTGCTTTTTATTCTGCATTCAACAAATACTACAGTTCATATTACAGATCAATGAAGTCTGTATTAACAATATGGCTTGCATTTTTTCAATATTTGAATTCAAGATACATTTTTATCATAATTATCATTTTCTCACGTAAATTTAGTATATAAAAGCCCTCTGCAAAACATAAGGCTTATGATATAAAATACCTGCATACATAGCAAATAGTGGCAAATTGTGACAGTGTGTTTACTTTCATATAAATATGAAAACTACAATGGCACAGACAGATATTTCTAAATTCACTTTGAAATGCAGAAAGTCAACTGTTACATTGAAAGTTTGAAAGAA
This sequence comes from Isotoma caerulea, assembly GCA_034696405.1. Lineage (NCBI taxonomy): Eukaryota > Metazoa > Arthropoda > Collembola > Entomobryomorpha > Isotomidae > Isotoma > Isotoma caerulea. The sequence continues at coordinate 13,611 of JAQFZZ010000789.1, forward strand.
GCTGAGTTGCAAAATTCAATGCATTTCCGGTGTGTTTCTATTCTACCACAAATATTTGCAAGCGGCAGTGCTAGACAATTAGTTAAATTTATGTGATTTTTTATTTATATTGTTGCATTTGTGGCGTTCATGTCTTATGTCTGTTTGTATATTTAAATCTAATTCTAAATACGCATCGGCTTGGTAAGGTAAACAAAGAACCAGCATTTACCGTCTCTAACATTAAATATCACAAATTCAAATGTTCTAAATCTATATGCAAGCATATAATCATAACATTAATTAAACATCCTTGAACCGTTCTGAAGTTCCTGTTGCATTGTAAATCATAGAAAAACTATACTAACACTTTGCTTTTAGTATAACAAATGGAACTGGAACATGTTGTATTGTCTTCACTCAATCCTTATGAAAATTACAGTCACTCGTTCGTAGTACGGAATATCATGTTGTAAAATACTTCTAGAAAAAAAAATCTTTTGAAAAGTAATCATATAATTTATAGGTATAAACCACTTAACTCTCTAGTCTAGAAAATAAGCTTTGGAAGTGGTTTTTTTCTGTCTACAAACTAGATTCTTTCGAAAGATGACTTCTAAATACAAATAACGTCTATGCACTATAAAAAAGACGTCTCTTTTGACTTCGGACGTCAGATCAGCCTACTAAATGGAAGTGATTATAACAATAATATTAATTATTTGAGAAAAACAAACGTGATGGTTTTAAATAGAAACTGTCACTTATCACTCAAAATCAC
>JAQFZZ010000790.1:0-14369 GCA_034696405.1 Isotoma caerulea
ACTCCGATCACTCACTTAATTCTCAATTATATCGACCGATCTGTCTCTATCACTCATCTCCAACATTTTTCCAATCATCAATCTTTCCGTTCACTACGTACAGAAAAAAATTCCGCTCCCTATCTATCCCGTTCTTTTAAAAAAACACCGTTCACTTTCTTCAACGTTCTGAGCAGTCCTTTCTTTTAAAGTAGCAGTTTAAAAACTAATGTCAAATCACACAAAATGTAGAAAATCACAGTACAGTATTATTGTCACCAAATACTGAGTTTTCAGTGAAAACTCAAAATTTAAAAGTTAAAAAAAGTCAGACGCTGACCGTTTTTTTGACTCTCTCATTGAATGAGAAACCGATCACCTGTCACTCCGTTCAATAGAGAAAAAAACCAATCTCGATCACGATCGTGAGTGATAGTGCCCAACTCTGGTCATAAAGAACCATCATTGGTAATTCAGTATAATAGGTACAATCACTCAAGACATTTGCTGTTACACCGTGTTGATTAAAGCTTAACCTGCATTTCCTGTAACATTTAACTTAAATATGGATGAGGGAAAAACACAGCCGAAAAATTATTTGGACGTGGGGTTTTAAGTTTTACCACAACAATAATCTGTTGCTTAAATCTTTCATGAAATTTAAAATATTAATAGATATTTTTAAATTTCACAATGGAGTAGAAGGTGAATTCCGCATACTCTAATATATTAATATAAATACATTTTTAAATAAACTTTACAACTATAACTATAACCAAGTATCGTCAGAAGCTTAAATTTAAAACTTAAAAACTTATTTGAAAGCTTTGAAATTTAATTTAAATTTCTTGACAATTTCGACCTTTTTTGACATTTTTAGAACTTTTTGACTTTTTTGACCTTTTTTCCCTTTTTGACGTTTTTTGATCTTTTTGGCCTTTTTTGCAATTTTAAACTATTTGGGGCAACTTGTAAAGTAATTTGAGAAAAAAAATTTTCCTTACCTTCAACATTTTTTTTGAAGTTGTGTTTACCTGATTCCCGTACGCCTCAGGCCCGCAACTAGCCAAAGTCCCACCTGGATTCAAAATCTTTGGGACGGCTTTTTTGATTATATTAACTATAACATTCCGAAAATTTCCGTTATATACTTCTAAATTTTTTATTTAATATCGGAATTTATCCGTATAATTTATAATAACTGATGATGGAACACTTCGCAAATATTTCAGTCGGTTGAAAATTGAAATTTTCTGAAATTTGGATTAGTTGAGTTATTCTAGATTCAACACCATTCGGACAAAACCCCCTGAATCGATAACGAAAAATAATTGAGTTTAAGTTTGTAAACTTGTAAACGCCTTCTAAACGCTTAAAGGCGAAGTTTAGGTATTATTTCAACATTTTAAACTATCCGATTTCATGTTTCCTTTCTTTTATTCGAAACTGATATACCATTTTAAATCGTAATTTCAAAATTTATAAAAATTGAAATTACTTGATCTATATATTTAGTTCAGTAAATTTTATTTAAGATTGGACACATTGGAAATGAATTTGGGAAATGCGTATCAGGAACATTTGCAAAATTCCAATGTTCACGTCATGTATAAATTTTGAGCCTGGATTTTAATTTTTGCAAATTTTGAACATTTAGACAAAATTTTTAGCACTTAATTTCCAGAATCGTACACTGTCCATAAGGGGATAAATCATTTACTTTGCAACTTACAACCAAAAATGACTTAATTATATGTATTTGTATGCAATACCGAAAGCGAAAATTCACTAGACTTTGCGCTGATTTTTTTGCGAAGTAAAGTAACTTTGTAAACTTCGATTTGAAAAATGCAGAACCGGCCCAATGTAATAATACGGCTTTCAGAATTTATTAAATGGAGAAAATAGGTTGAAATAGAAGCAAAATCATTAGATTTCCAAGATAAATTCAGATTATGTAACTCCCCGACTTTCTTCGTTATAAAACCTCTGGAAGCCGTCTTGACATTGTGTTGGTTCTGTTTTTTGAAATCGAAGTTTATAAAGTTACTTGACAACAAAATTAGCGGAAAATCGAGTGAGCTTTGGGTATTGCATACAAATACATATAATTAAGTCATTTTTGGTTGGTTGTTGATTTAAGGAATACTTTTTTGTAGTTGTCTTTAATAAAATTTAAAAATGAATTTTCCTTCTAAATCAATTTAAAACTTCGAATAATGCTTACAGTACGTACGCTATCAAAACATAAATCCAGACAGTTTTTTGAAACCGTATTATCTTTCTGATTTTATAATTTCAAATTGAAATGTTTCTTGAATTTTCAATTTTATCTAGTGTTAAGTATAAGGGGGGACGGCCCTTTGGGCCGTCCGGCCTGGATTGGTGCATCCACCTATATCCACTTTTGTCGCGGCCCTGGTACGCCTGTACTTGCCTGAGAAGTTGGCTCAGATCGCAAGCATGTCGTAAACCTAGTTACCTAGGCCGGGAGGACAGGGGGAGTTGTTAGGTTATCGAAGCAAATGTAGTCACTTTAGTAGGCTGACTCAACACCTCAAACGTTAAACGAAGAAATCCAACAACCCCCAGGACAGCACTAGATAGAAGTCTGTTGGGAAACCTTGAAGAGAAAAAACCAACAGCCAGTACTGGGAATTGAACCCAGAACCTCTATTCAGCTTCTAACTAGTTGCCAGGCCGAGTACCACTCGACCAAGCTGCCTGCCTGATATATATTTGGACTGCCATTTTCAGGGGGGTGCTTTTTAGGTGAACCCCCTTGGGAGTCGTCCGATTGATCCCATTTTTGTACTTATCCGAGCATATGCCCGCTTAAACTTATATGTCAAGTTTCAAGTCAATATCTTAAACCGCTCGAAAGTTATCGACTTCACGGACTGACAGACGGACAGACATACACCACTACCGTTCACATAAAGAATCTGAAGATACTTAATAAACAGATAACAATTATTTGGATTTAAAATTAAAATTTAATTTAAAAAAACAATTATTTCGTGTTTAAAATATTAATTCAATTAACAATTTAAATTGAAACTAATTTAATTAAAAATTAATTATTAAGTAGCGAAAGCTGCTTTATGAGATCGCTCTGTCTGTCCGTCTGTCTGTCCGTCTGTCACACCGATAACTTTCGAACGCTTGGAGATAATCGCGCGCGATTTTTTGCGCTAGATGTTTCTGGTCGCAACGACCTTTGGTATTGAAAATCAGCGCGCTGCGCAAGGTCAAACTGGTCAAAAAATAAGGTCAAAGCTCAAAAAAGGTCATTTTTCACATTTTATATCATTGGATAGGTCTGGAAAAGTATAATAAAATATGAAATGATATTCATGTTCTATGATGACTATTGATGACCCATAAGGTCAATGTAGGAGGTCAAAGGTCAAAAAAGCGAAAATACAATTTTGGTTTATTCAGATTTTTAAGTTTGGATCAAAATAAGGTATGACACTTTCATGTTTTGTGACCTCTAGAGGTCACCAGGTCAAAAGGTCAGACTTTCAAATTTTTCATTGTATATTCTAAAATTTAGACCTGTCTATTGCTTTCGCTACTTTTCTAAATTCCGTTTTAAGCGGTTTATTTTTAAATTAAAATTAACAAGTATATCAATACATTTTTAACAATTTATTTCTATTTCATTGAATATGCAGTAGTAGTAGAACAATACTCACATTAGCGGGAAACGGCGTGACCTAAGTGGGAGGAGGAGGACCTATGTCCAGATTTTGAGGCCATTTCGAGGTTTTTTGGACATATCTAAAATAGTTTCAAGAATTTTCGAAATTTTTTTTTAAATTTTGATTTTTTTTTTGGTTTTTTAGGACATGTCCAGTTTTTGAAAAAGTCGACATTTCCAGAAAACTTGGAGAAATTGGACATGTCCACGAAATCCCTTTTCCTCCGCAAACTTTACAACGTCTCTGAACCCACGATCGAATATAAGTGAATCACCCGGCTGGAGCATGGAATTAATTGAATTGTCAGCTTTGAAATGGAGCATCCGCTTGAAAATGGCTGCGTCATTGTTCCAACTGTTGGTTGTATGTGGCCTTTCAATCTCGAGAATAGATCCAACTGGAAATACCACCATCATTGGTTTAACCAGATTTCTTGCTTTTTGCATACTATACGTGACTCGCTGCATCTTGTAGTCTCCAGGTTTCTGTATATATAGATAGGTATAGTCTGAGGCTAAGCTAAGTTCCTCTGGATTCATTTCAAGGATGATTCGTGTGCACTGAGGTACATGACTTAATGCTTCCTCTCGAGTTAAATGGGTGTATCTGAAAATTTAAATTCGTTCTTCAGTAAAAAAAATAACAATATTAATGACTTGAAAATTCATAAAACGTACCCAATATTGTAAGGTACAAAGTTCTCCTTCAAAGCAGGAACCAGTCCTAAAAACGTCACTTACACGTGTTTGGTCAACTCCAAATAGAAATCCTATTACTTTCTGTGATAGATTTAATCTCAATTTGATCAAGAACATAGCAAGTGCATTTCGTGGATTTGGATGGATTTATTGTTGTGAAGTAGTTTTTGGTCCAATATTAATGTCAAAGTCAAATTAAAGTAAAAAAAAGTTGCCCAAGTAACATACATTTCCTAAATTGGGTCTGAAAGTTATGAGGTTTACTATAAAACCCACACTTGTTAGGCTCGGATTTCCATATGAAGCCGGTGGGACATACTAAATTAGAAAAATCCGATAAATAGTTCATACAATTTCCAATTTTTTGAAATGCAAATCTCGAGGCTGTCCCACCGGCTTCAATGAGATTTTTGGGCTTAAAAATTAAGCCCGAATATGTACAAAACCCAATGAGTTTCTTTGGAGTCTTAAAGTATTGGTTTAAATCGCCAATCATTTCTTAATGGAAACGTGATTCTAGCTTTTAAATTGCTCTTGAGTGATGGTGGAAGTTCACTCATTGATAAGAGTGGAATGCTTGGCACAATCAATGTCCGTTTTATCAATTGATAAGTACAGAAACGTGGAGATTGAGAATCAAGGAATTCTATAATGAACGGTCAAGAATTGTATGATGGTTTGACAAGTATAGTAGGTGATAGAAATATCTATCTCGATGTAGTAGCACCTGATAGTGTTAATGAACGTTTTAAAAATAAATCACCAATAATTATTTGTTGTAATCTAGATCCTTCTAATAAACCAGGTTGACATTGAATTAAAAGTGTATCAAGCCTTTGACCCATACAGTGATTCTATTGTATCATTTGGAAAATATTTTCAGCAAGTAGCACAACTAAACCCTTTAGAAAACTTTCTAACATTGCAGTCTCATCAAAGCTCGGTCTGTGGTCAAATTTGTATGTTTTATGCTTTTTATACTATTGAGGGTTTAAGCTATGCAAAGATACTATATAAATTTAAATTAAACAAAAAATTAAATATCATGGTTCAACGATTTCACGATAATGTAGTAAAAATTTATTGTAAAAATAGTAAGTATGAGTGCTTATGTAAAAATCAAATCTGCTACACACGAATACTAAATTTAAAAATAAAATCAATTGATTCATTTGTTCCATTGTTCAAACGTTATCCAATAATTATAATCATTTTGTTTCAAAAGTTGTGTTTCATCAGTTTCCTCAATCGTTTTGCAAATTGAGTTCCAAGGAAAAATTTAGGACCATTGCTATCTTTTAAAAATTTAACAAATTCATATTGACCTGGAAGATTCATGCATGTCAATTTTGTTGAATGAGTTGCAAACGCAATAAGATCAACTACATTAGAATTAGGAATTGGTACATATTTGTTTGTTATTTCACCAGGCGGGGTGAGTCTGATTTCATTTCTGCTTAAAATCAATGAGTTTTTTTGAACGACTTTTTTGACTATAAGGGATTGGTTTAAGAAGTGCAATTGTTGTGGGATTTTTATTTACTTCATCATATTTCTCTTCTTAAGGTTTGCTGGGGAGCAGTGGGTGAGGGATGAGTGTGATAGTTTCTTTTTCTTTTCCGTGACCATCCTGATTGACTAAAGTATACAAAGCAATAAGTCAAGACTTATTGCTTTCATGATTTTGATGTTAGTCCCCATTGTTCAAAATACCACAAAGCTTTACGTCAACTAATTTATTCAATATTTTTTTACAAAATAATTGCGCAGTTTTTTAAAAATGTTCACTATGCTTTGTTAAACTTTTTAAGTAAAGGACGACATTCTTTAAATTTTCGTTCTTCAGATTTACTATTTGGTAATTTGATAGCATTGAGAAATATTTCACAACGTTTTAAGTTCTTCCTCTGTACACTTTTTTAATATCTGTTAGTCTTTCTTGCAGTAGAAGTTGGTTCATTCTGATCAACTCTTGACTGATTCTGATCAATTATCAAAATTCAAATTTATTAAATTCAGTTCCACCAGAAGGGATATGTACAGTATTTCCATCAGATATTTGCCAAGTATTGCACAATGTACAATTAACTTTACAATAGTATTCAAATCCTTGTATGGTTTTATTAATAATAGTAATATGATATCTAATTCCTGAACAAGAGATGCAGAATCTTGTAATTCTAGTCAAATCACTATGTGCACACAGTTGAGATTGAAGTTTTGGTACAGATTATGGAGGAACAGACTAACCTAAAAGGTATCGCTGTCGTTGAATATCCCAGTTCTAAATTTAAAATTAGGATTTTGAAGTTTATGTAAATCAAAAAACAAGTAGCCAAAGGGTTTACGACTGGTGAAGAATAAGGATGAAATAAGTAAATAATGAAACTTTTACCTATGATAGTTAAATAGTGCAAGCTAGTCCGTTGACAAGGATGCTGTTCTCAGGTTCTATCAAAGATTCAAAACGGTTTACTCTACAGTTACATTAACTCAAACCTGCTGGTGAATTACACTTTGTTGTACCTTAGAATACAAATTACAATTATATATTACAAAGAGCAAATATGACCGAGAACATTGAATGATGAACGCATTTTGTGATCAAGTGAGTAATAAAACTATTCATCGATTCGCTGATTTGTGGAGCCATATCATCGTAAATTAGTAACATATTAGGCCATAGGAGAGATTTTTCAAAAACGGAGTAAATGTACAATCGGGAGTGTGATTCTGCGAATTTGTGATATTCTTTAGAGTCGGCGCCATACACATAAAAAACCTTATCCAATTTCTCACTAAAACGTTCATCACGACGGTGAATAAGATTGAAAAGAGTGAAAGTCTTCCCGGATCTGCTCGGGCCTACCTAAGAAATACATGGAAATGTATTTTTTACAATTTCTCTTTCTCTCAATAATATGATTATATATAGTATAAATATAGTTTACTACTTACAAAAAACATGGAGAAAGGGTGAATTAAAGAAAATAATACTTGAGCAGTTTCAAGATTCCATTTGCAAACGTTTTTTGGTTTTATTTTTTTACAATTAGGCAAATACACAAAACAATCTTAGTGTTCTACTTCAGTAATTCTTTCTTTTACACCGTTTCTTCACAGACAGTGTGAATTGCGACACAGGAGTGTGTTCACAACGTTTTATTGGCCACTATAGTCATGTACCGTTCTCCACTTTTAGAAGTTACTGAAATGTCTGTAACGTTGGCTTTGCCACACCCATTAATAAGGAACTTTGAATCAAAGTTGGAGAAGTGATGAAAGAGAACCGTTAGGGCTTGTTTGGAATTTACGTTGAGATTACAGGATTGATGAGCAGCTCCTCTAAACCTTAAAAGACAGATAAATAAAGTAGGGATTAATATGAGTAATTTTTACAACAATTTCAGGTGTTTTCAAATGATTCCTTCTAAAAGAAAAGACCTTTTCAATCAAAATATAATTCAATTTTAACATAACAATTCAAAATTAAAGTACAAAATACATCGTAACTTGCAGGTTCATAAAAAGCTTTAGAGTCTCCGTAAAAATGGTGTAATATTAGAAGGTTTTTGTTTGCATACTCGGGATATGCACGTTGTTGTATAATGAAACTGAACTCAAAGCTCTTTTGCATATACAGCATGTTGTAGCTGTTATAAAATCCACCTAATCTTGTGGCTTCATAATCATTTTGTTTGCATTTGCACTTTGTCGATCCATATGATTGCAAACTAAGCTAATTGCAAAAGCAACTTTTTATCAGGATCCGGTCGTATTATGTAAAAAAATCCGCAGAACCATTTCCAACATATGCCAATGTGTAAGACGTGGAGGAACGTGTTTAGCTGTCGAAATCTCCAATCCACCAAGACTATGATTTACAAAATCTTGTCTTGGGAAAACTATCCGTTGTGGAACTTTGTCTGAACATGACTTGGTATGGTTTACTTTGTCTTCAAATGAAGCGAAAGGTAAAAGACACATTTTACATTTCAAGTTTTGCAAGTTTTTCGATTCTTTCCTTTCTTTAAGAATATATCGAAATTATGAATGTAAACAAAGTTAACTGTTAACTAAAACTAAACTAAAATCGATATCCTTAAAAGTGTGAGTCACTGGATTGTTATTATTTTCCATAAACTTTCTGTAATTGGAACATACATAAAAGCCTTGCAATTAAAAACATGTAAATATTTGAAGGAGGGTTTCTTGGCAAAGATTCGTTAATATGCAGTTTGATCTGGGCTCATCTTGTTAAGGACTCAATTATGAATATAGATTGCAGTTGCTACCGCCTCACCCCACAGGAATTCTTGGGAATGTTGAGGATGCTTCGGGCAGTTTCCTTAATTGTACGCATTTCCCTTTCGACTCGTCCATTGGATTCGGGGCAAAAAGGGGATGTTGTTTCGTGCTTAATTCCTTTGGAAGAAAAATAGGCAGAAAGTTAGCTGTTGACATATTCTGTTCCATTGTCACTTCGAAATCGTTTGACGGTGTTTCCAGTTTGTTTCTCGATAAAAGGGAATACAGTTTTTAATAGCTTGTTTTGTTTCATTTTTTCGAGTGAGAAAATAAGCAGCTCTGAATCCTGTGCAATCATCCTTCAAAACTAAGAAATACCAAGCCCCTCCTAGAAAAGCGGAGTGAATTTTAATAGAGAGGTCTGAATAGAGCATTTTACAGGGTATTACGTTGCGTTTTTCAGTTGCTATTGGAAAAGGTTTCCTAGTTTTTTTTCCCAAGTGGCATCCATCACATGTAAATTCTTCCTTAAGGTCTTTGAATCCATAATGGATAAGCGACCATTTCTATATGCAATGGGACCTTGTCGTTCACTTTTCTTTTCATAGTATATAGCCATTATTTCATCTCGAATGAGACGAAATGTTATCTGACAATGTATTTTCTGAAAGAAGATTTGTACCTCCGGGCATATACAAAGCATTTTTTATTGTTATGGTTTCACCATTTTCCTTCAAGCTGTGCTTCTAGTTCAACAGTACCTTTACCAAGGGAAAATGCGAAATTTGCTGTAGAGATACCATGTATGGGTTTAGGTTGGGGAAATTCGTCATATGTAATGAACCATTTGAAGTCCCCACAAATGTGATCTGATGCTCCAGAGTCACTGATCCACCAGTCTTGATTAAATTGATGGTGGTGGGATCCCACAAAGGCTTTAGCTGGGCCATCATGACGGTCGCAAATGTTGTTATTACGATTGTCACGTTTCGTGCATTGTTATTGTTGTTGTTTGGACGGTTGTTGTCTTTTCAGTATTTGTATTGATGATCATAATATCTACGGGTATCTCTTTTGTTTGCATTGTTGATTCGGTATCGGTAATTTGTATTGTGTTTGTCTCTGAGACGCTTGCGGCAACGTTTAATGATTGATTTGGTTTGATGGAGTAATTCAAAAGGTTGGTTGGTTGCCAGGGTATGTTGCTTATTGAGGGTCGAGTTGTCTGCATTTATATGCTTCAATCGTTAAAAGATATCTTTTGCTGTAGCGATTGAAATACATGATTGGGTTGGTTGGTGGAAAGCGTTTGAACAAGGATTGATCTTGCTTCTACATCATTTTTCTTCCAAGAGGTGATTGCAGCCGCGTTTTGTTGCATCTTCGGGGATGGTTTCGGAACCAGTCACAACAACCCATAAGTCGGCAGTTTCAAGAACATAGGATACTTGTAGTTTCAAAATTGCATAATTACCTGTTCCCAGTTTGACGACGTGGGTAATATCCGCTTTGCTTGACATCTTGTTGTGTCTTCAAAGTGTCTTCTAAAAACCCTCCCCGAAATTTTTTTGGCTCATAGTCCGATCTCTTAGTTTAGGCGAGGGCATTGCAGTAATCGTGATTTTAGTAGTTTTCTGTTTTGGTATTTCGGTTTTATACTTGCCAGTGGAGTTTTCCACAACAATGATCATTGTTGGACTTTTGGTATTTGAAGAGTGAGAGCTTTGCGCAGTTTCAGGTTTGTCCATTGGAGGTACTACCTTACCACTCCCATCCTCCGAGGTTTCTTCTTTACTTTCTCCGAGGTCAATTACGTCATGGTCATCTTTCCTAGGCGGGAAGTCAAGTGTGATAGACGTGTAAAAATCAAATCCATCTTCATCAAAGCTGACATTCTGTTCAGTAATAATGATTTTACTATGTGTATCATAAAGTCGGAACTGACGACAGTCATTATGATATCCGACGAAAGTACACATTTTTGCCTTCGCGGTCCAAGTTGTTCGCTTATGCATATGACTACAAACTTTGCAACCAAAAACCTGCAAATTCTTGAGCGAGGGTTTCTTTCCAAAGATCCTGTCGTATGCTGTTTTCTCTGGGCTCATTTTGTTAAGGACTCGGTTGTGGACATAAAAACTCTGTAAAATCATAACCCGAAAGCATAGCGCAAACATTGTGCTTGATAATGCACATTTCACGCTAACGCGACCATTTGACTCCATCAGAAAGAGGAATTAGTCTCGTGCTTGATTCTCTTGTTTGAGAAATAGGAAGATAGATCATTGTTGACGTATTCGGTTCCATTATCACTTCTGAACCTTTTGACTTTTGAGAATTGCCAGTTTGAGTTTCAAAAAATGTTATGCAATCTTGAACAGCCTGCTTAGTTTTTATCTTTCTTTTTAAGTAAGTAAACAGATCGGAATTCAGTGCAGTCATATGATTGATGACGAGAAAATACCACGCCCTCCTAATGATGGAGAAGGCATTTTGCCCGACAAATCGGAATGAATTATTTCCCCAAGATAAAAGGTTTCGAGTTGTTAAAGCAAATGGAAATGGCTTTCTTGTCTCCTTCTCCAAGGAGCACTCAGCACATGTGAACTCTTCCTTCTGGTTGTGTGGCTAAATTCCTCTCGCTGCGTCTTTCTGGACGGCATCCTTGATGTACTTCATGTTAATGTGCACTAAGCGTTGATGCCAGAGTTTAGCTTTGCAAACATGGTCAGAGTGAGCGTTTGGGCGGAATTCCATAATCGATAAGCCGCATTTTAGAAAAGCAATGGGTCCTTCTTGAATGCTTTTTTCTCATAGTGTATGGTTAATTCATTATCTCTGGTTAAACAAAATCCATTGTCAGATATCGTATTCTCCGAAAAAAGATTTGTTCCACCAGGGAGATAAACAACATTCCTTATTGTGCATGTCTCCCATTTGCCTTGAATTTTGGCCTCCAATTAAACAGTGCCGAATCCAAGGACAAAAACAGCGATTTTGTCAGTAAAAGCAGTAATTTTATTTATTTTATTTATTTCGACTCAAAAAGGCTTCCTACGAGCTCTCGCCCATGGAGCCTGCAAAGATTTACAATATCACGAGGTTGTGTTAAAAATTAAATAATTAATCTAAATTAAATTAAACTTAAATACTCAATAATTAAATAATAAGTTAACAACACTAAGGTAGTGAATAAATAAATAACGGAGTAAGACTAAAAAATGAAAGGTATTTGCAGATTTTATCGTAAAATCTGGCATTACACCGAACCATAAACTCTTATGCTTAGGAATTAAACATTTGACCACTATGGAATTTGCTTTGACGAATTTCATAAGCATTTTCCTAATCAGGAAAATGGTGACCCCGCCCAAAACTCCCATTACACTACCACCAATAATAAAAATGTACGTATTAGAAGTATCTTTTTTATCCTTTTTAAGGGATGGTTCGCTTTCGGGCTTAATCATGATATGGTTAAGGGTATGTGGTATTGGAACGGCGGCATCATTACCGGCATCAACTCCAGCTCGAGCACCTTCCGTGCCAATTATAAAAGCAGCCTTTCTCGCGACCTTTTCCAACTTTACCCCCCCCTATACGCCATAGATAGACATAAGAACAAAATAACAGCATACCGTGTTGGAAACATCTATTTTGTAATAAATTATGTTGATGATTAGCATATATTTCATGGTATGCTAAATTTGACATACAAATTATATATAATAATAATGAATCTCTAGATACAATATAGTTACAAGTGTAAAATACAAAAAAATTACTGACACAAGTCAAATAAAGAAGAGAAAGGGTACTTTTTATGAATACCACAACAATAAATTACTGAATTAGTAAAGTAGTAAAATTGAGAGATTTTGCTCGAAGTAACACTACACGATGTGTAAAAAGCTCTGTAATGAACTTACAGAGCGATGATTGTGATAGAACTAACAGCTTAAAGTCTAATACATGACTCGAACAAATCTATTTATTCTATTATTCTGAACGGAAATTTTGATCAGCAGATATTCAGGTAATTTCTAATATACAGTTTCCTCTTTTTAACATAACAAGAATATCATTCTTAAGACTAATAAATTCCTGTCTACTCTCTTTATCAGTGAATTTAAATAAATGTTTTAGTAAATAAATAAATATTTCGGGAACCTGTGTACATTTAAAATTTTATTTTTGATAAAAAAGTTATAGCTTAACTCTACCCTTTTCTAATGCAATGAGCTTTGTTTATTCTTTGTGCTTTGTGCTCCGGCTAAGGCCGAGCAATTTACGGAGGAATGTGGACTGTATTACTTCTAATTATATTTCTTGGTTTAGTCCGCAGACAGGGGCACAGTATAATAAATTAGAAAGAATCCATGATTCAAATAGCTTAATAGCACGCTTAAAGCATTCTGTTCTGCCCCTTTTTTAAATTTCAAAAACCTTCCCCATTGCTGCCCTTGCACTAGCTTTTCTGTCTTTAGTAGTGTTACCAAACAACCGGAAGTGGAAAACAAAATACCTAGATATACATACCCATTAATGTACTCAACTTCTTCACTGTTCATATATATTTTATCAGTAGCTTTCAGCTTACCTCCTCCACGGAAAATCATTATTTTGTATCATGTAATCATGTAAGTAAGAACTGAGAATAATGATTTTTCTTTTAATTCCCTTGAAATTTTAGGCTAGCACAACAGTATCGTCTGCATACAAAGGTATGTTAATATTACAATTGCCTACTGTGATTTTATTAAAGGAAGCTGGTTCCTTTTCTATATCGGATATAAATAAACTAAACAACAGGCGAATTAAACTAATTAAATTAATCTCCTTGTAATAAGCCTTCTGTCAGTTCAGTAAGTTAGTGTCGTTTTTTCCATTGCATTTTGAAACTAACTAACGGAAACGCGCGAGCAAAATCTATGAAAAGCACATAAAATTTTTGACCTTTTTTGTAATCCATCTTGTACTATTTAAGATCGAAAATTACTCGTGGAAATAAGATCAACTGACAGGGTGGTTGCCAATTAGAACAGATTTACTCAGAGTAATATTTAAACGACGAGTAATAGAGCTTTAGTCAGGAATGACTGAAGTTTTGATGCCAAAATCTAATGCTTATACTTTACTTAATTATGACGTTTTCTGCACACCTGCAGAACACTGGAATGTGTTTATTAGTAATTCTGATAAACGTAGACTCAAGCCCAAGGTTGCATCGTATTTTTATATCTTTTCGTTAACCTAATAAACCGGTTCCGTTTGGGAGAGTGTAATGTCAAACTCCAGGTTTGACGGTTATCTTTGTACGGATTGGCTAAGGTGATCATGCGATTACCTTGAAGTAATCTCACGGTCACCTTCCATAATTCCTGGAAAAGTAACTAACAATTTTTATCCGCTAAACGGATTACTGTATATATGATATAGTCTTAGTCTACAACAGTACTACCATATTTAATGTGAAAAAACCAAACCTTTCCTAAAACCAGCTTGTGCTTCCGGTAAAATAGTTTTCGAGGTAGCCCACGCCAAGAGCATGTTAGCTATAATTTGCCGGTTAACGGTGATTAATTCACTGGTTGGCTCTGGATTAAACATGGGTTTCCATCAGGGTCAAAGTTCAAAGCTGATCCACGATGGATACGATAAGAAATGAATATCGCAACTTCCGCAAGAGAAGCCTTCGACTCTTCGTTTTTACGACGAGTTTCTTCTGTGTGAGACG
>JAQFZZ010000791.1:0-14347 GCA_034696405.1 Isotoma caerulea
ATTGCTAGCTCCAGTGGCCTCTAAATCTCTGTTTTTAGTTTTTACCAGTTATTACCACCAATGCGGCCTGGTAAATACCGGTAAATAATGGTAAATACCACTGGTAAATACCATGTGGTATTTACCATCCGAAACCCTGATTACAAAAAGTTAAATTAAGAAAACAATGTGAATAAGCTTAACATGAAAAATGTAGTATTAGTTTATTGAACTAAAATACCTTTGAATTTTTAAGAAATTAAAAACTTTAAAAATAAAGAACAAACTGTAAAATAATTCAATAATTATACGTTTCAATGACATTTACATGAATTTTAGGTCAAATAATGCATATCGCTTTGTGATAACTGTAATCTGATTCGTAGAACCAAGCATCAAGTCAATTAACATTAGAAAAACAACAGTTGAAATTTGAACCTTCATCCGTTGAAAAATCTTGAAGTTATAGGTTTGACTTTAGCTTAAATTTTTTAAACAGTAGTCTCATTGGTCTTCCCTCTGATTCCCGAAAATTGATATTTATGTTCCCAAACGCAATCGAATCTCCAATTTGTTAAGGATTTCTATGCCTGAGGCCCTTGAGGGACACAAATTTCGGAATAACTTTTGAGTTTTAAATAATGCGTTAGTTTATGAATGGATTACTAGCTTATGCTACACTAAATCCCATGAACTATTGTGATCCCAGGATAAAATTCCAGACTAATCACCTTATCAAATCGATTGTTATTTAATCCACTCCTGTACAGAAGATTTGATGACTTATGAATTAAGAGAGTAAAGAGTTTTATTAATTATATAGGTAATTATTTATTTATTTTCTCAAAACGTAATTACCTAGGGATTTTAAACCCATTTCAACTCAATTGAGTTTTATAGGATTTCGTCCTGTATAAAACAGACGAAATCAACTAAATTTTATTTTAACGTAATTAATTAAACTTATACCGTAGAATTTATTAAATTAAAACAAGTAATTAAGATCTGGTCCACATACAAATAATTAATAAACCCTAAGCCTTAGTGATTTTTGATACTGTTCCCGGATGGAACCCTAACCCTCCTTCTTTGATAGCTCAATTATGAGGATTAACTCCACTAGGTTGTAAGGCTGGTGGGAACTACTTCAAGCTAGGTTGTAAGGCTAACTTGGAAGTCACTTCTCCTAATTTGCACCAGGTTGTAAAGCTGCTACAAATCAGTTGAATCTCTTGACCTTCAAGCTGGGTTGTAATTCCATGATTGGGTCACTTTGGCTCGGTGTCTGTTTGCTCCTCTGGCTGTTTGTCTTATCTTGACGGTCTGCTTCTTCTGGCTTTTTGCCTTCACTTGGCTGTTCTAGCTATTCTGACTATTTAACTTACTCTGGCTGTTCAGCTATTCTCGTTGTTCACCTTTTCTGCCTTTCCTGGATGTTCCAATGCTCACCGTCCTAACTGTTCAGATGTCCACCTGTTCTGACTATTCAACTGTTTTCACTATTCAGCTGTTCTCACTGTTGAACTGTTCTGCTGTTCTCTCTGTTCAGCTGTTCTCACTGTTCAGCTGCTTTTCTGACTGATCAACTTTTATCACATTTCAGCTATTTAACTGTTCCGATGTTAGCACTAGTGACTTCGAATGTTCTCACTGTTTGGATGTTCCGATACTTAGCTGTTCAAACTATTCTGCCTATCTGTCTGTTCAGAATGATCTTCCTGTTCTCTGAAAGTTATGACTGTTCAGGTAATTGTTCCTGTTCTCTGGTATTTCTGCCTGTTCTGATGACTTTAAACTATGAGATTCTACTCAATGAACTTCTGACAAACCGCAAATTACTAAGAAAATTCAATTGATTTACTTTACTGTGACTGGGAGCACATTTTCTGTGCAACTGTTCTCTGCGGACTCTGGAACAACAATGATTTAAATTCATTAATTTTTACAACTATATACTCTTATTAAATATCTATAGGTATTACTTACCCTATCTTTTACATGTATTACAATTCATTAACATAATACAGATACTAACACATTTAAACACGTTATATACACGTTACTATTACATTTAATAACTTAACGCTAGGTGGTTCTTGTATTCACTACAACTTATTGCATTAACATAAACAATCATTCATATTTGATAATTCTTACTTGACTATTCTATAATAAATTAATATTTATTTATACTAGGTTGGGTCAGACTTGGGTTGGGTTGGGTTGACTTGCCTGTCTGCAGTTTCTCCTGTTCAATCTATTCTATGTTTCCTTAGTCTACCTATTCTCTTCTGTTTGACAATTCTAGTTGTTCTGGCTTCTCTACCTGTTCCAAATGTTTGCCTGTTCAACTTGTTCTGACTGTTGAACATGTTCTGCCTGTTCAACTTAAGTCTCTGAGTTTCCCGTTTATTCTCATCATATCGCATGGTCATCTTACCATGCAGGCAACACAGGGTAGGAGCAAAGGTCACCTAGGAATCGAGCCCGTTGAGTCGCGGATACAAATCCTACATAGAGTTCCCTAAAGGGTTAGACATTGCTACGTAAGGTCAGAAGTATCAATCATTGTCAGATAATATAATATAGTCAGATAGCGTTAAGGTTAAGGGTCATAATAAGGGTTTAAGGGAACAGCCATTCGTTTACAACCAAGCAACTGTCAGGTAAATGGCTGGCATGGAATTATGAAACAGATCCATTTTTGAGTACGTTAAGCAGCAGTCGAGTAAGTGGACGAGACTCCGAAAGACGACAAACTCGTTGTGTGGTTGACGTTATTGGGGATTTCAACCTATTTTTGTTTGGGGTGAACGTAACTTATATTTTAAAACTCATAAGAAATCGTTATTACGAAATTCATACAATTCTTTTCTTTTTCAGATTGCAGCACAAACAGATATCACTAACTTACATTTTAGTGAACAGTTTATTAGTAAACGTCCAAATGAAATAAAAGATGCATTATTGAAGACCATATGGTGTTTTTAAACCTTATAACAGGTCTAAATGCTGCCTACAGCAGCAAATTAAAGGACATTATTTATGACGACTTAACAAATCTAACTAAGACAATAGAATCCTCTCACAAATATTCAAATATAGTAGCGGATCCGCTACAACTGACGTTGTTTACAATGAATTTTTGTTGTATTCCAACGGCTCGCTTGATAATGCATTATCAAATTGCCAGTGAGTTGTTTATTTTTACTCATATGGCACAAAAAAGTTGTAAGCATTTCTAAGTCAAATATGTCTTATTTTCAAACAGAAAACAACTTGATTCCCCGCTCTGTTCTGCCATATAATGAAGTTTCAAAACAAATAAAATCTCTACATAAAATAAAAAAACAAAAAATAAAGGAGAAGAAAATGAAGTTACACGGATATGAAGCACCAACAAACATTAATTCTTTATACAAACTTGAAGTAGCAGACTGCTAGTTTGCAGATTCTCAATTGTAAGTATCCATTCACATCCCCACTAAGAAGAAAAAATAAAACATTTCAATTGTTTGAAGTAATAGCTTTGGTTTAATTATGAATTAGAAAATATTCACGCCAACCATTTCATTTGATGTAATAGTCTTTTCTAAACTTAAAGAATATGTTTTCGATGTTTAGGTTGTTAAAATACCATATCAGGTGGGTAATGACCAATGCTCGTTGATGAATGAGACAATGTATATCGCTGTGCATGGAGACACTGTCATACATGTAGGGGACCACTTATAAAGATACTGTCAAACAACGACTAAAGGAATGTGCTACATTCTTTCAAGTGAAAGTAATCCTTCAATCTTTACAAACTGCGCAAATGCTGTACTTAAAGAATGCGGGAATAATTTCAAAAGTATCCTTTACACTAGTGTACACTTTTTAACATTGCATGTTTAATCAATATTCAATTAAAAAAAGTTTTTTTGTACTTAAAAAGTCTGCTGTATACTACTATTTTTTTATTTAATTACATGTCCCTTTGGTATGATTTTTAAGAATTAAAGATCAGAATTGAACACAATGCACTGAATATTAGCAAGAAAGTTTATTTATTCATGTTTGGCTTGAATGCAACTAGTTTCGGCTATAAAAAGCCTTCATCAGGCAACCAAACGGTCTGAAAATATATACGTAACATGAAAATTAATTATCAGAATTTACAAGTATGAAATGGAGCAATTAATAAAAAACATCAAAACGCGTATGTAGTAATTAAAAAATAATTAAAATTAATTATAATTAATTATAAACTCACCAAATGTATTTTTAACTATCTGCATTTCTTGAATGTATTTTTCACTGTTTTCCTTTCACACGAGTCCAACTACGATTTAGTGAAGTAGCTCAAGGTAAAGTTGCAGTCACTAATAGCGAAAATTTTCGGATGGTTTGCAAAGATAACAAAGTCAAATATTACGAAATGCTTCATAATGCTTGGTCGGTTTTACTTGAAGTTCCATGGTTAATTTTTTCGTTATTTGTTGAAAATGTTCTTATGTGAAATAATTATGAAACAGCTCAGTTTTACTGGTTAAGCAATTACCGCGCTGTTAAAAATGGTAGCTTTGAGAAGCCCATAAATTATGGGCCATAATAGTCGACACACCATATACTTACCCAAACAGAAAATGATGTTATAAATGAAACGGTTACGCATATCATTCCAACGCATATTTTTTTTAAAATACCGTAGAACCTTGTTTGTTTTTAATTATAAATCTGTAAAACATGTATTTGGATAATCATGTATACATTATCATTATGTTCTTAACTTACGTGTACATTCTTTCAGATGACTATTACTTGGCAAATACCCTCTGAGATACACGAACCTCACAGAAATCATTGATTTCAACTTGAACGAGAAAATCCCTGTCCTTAATATAACAACCCCAAAAAATATTCATTTGTTGCATATTTTTCAACTAAATGAAATGGAAGTGTACTTAAGGGAAGAGAAAACTCTTGTTTATGCAGGGCTGACAGCGTCATCTTTATTAACTTTATGCGTAATAATGTTTTTAATAATTCCTACGAAAATTACTTAGATGGTACATGCAATCTTTATGACTCCTGGTGTATGGGGGTCTGATGAAACTAGTTCAAAACCCATCGTTTTAGCTATGTGATCATGGATTCAGGCAATTGTTATTACTATATTAATTGTCGGAATCAGTAGCATATTAGTTGCATTGATGTTAATATATTTCTTTATAAAAATATAAATACGTAGAAGCAACATACCGAGTTTCGTATAATTTGATTGCAGATGTAGAAAAGCCACAATCACAAAGGGAATAAAAAATGTAAACAATTTATTTAAAAGTAGCAGTTATGAGTGAATATATAGCATATGAAGCATAAAAAGCAATTAAAGAATAACAAAATACAGGTATATGACACATATAACGACTAAAACTGGAGGTGAAGAACCTTAATTGACATTTTGCCTTATTTAAAGCATGAGCCTCGCAAAAATGGTTGTTGCTTGAGTTATGGGTTCATAAACGGCATCTTACCGTCTCCACGAAATCTTGGCCTTGAGAATTTACCCTAGGCGTAAAAGGTTTTCGAAAATTGGGGTCATTTAAGAAACCATGTTTTTTAGAGTCTCCTGTTCATGATCGGTGTACATCCGAAGTTTCAGGGTAATCCGAGACAAAAACGTCAAGGCGTTTTGAATCTATGCGCAAACTGCTATTTAGGCGTTAGGCGCTGGATCCCACTACACCATAAAACGAATAAATATTTTAATCTATAAGTTGTTTTTAAAATAGAACTTTTTCTCAGCTTCTAATACTTCTCTTTTTAAAGATGCAGTTTTACGACGAGTATTCAGAAAACAGTGTTAAAGAAATAGTTTGGGATAAAATAACCGACGCAGGTAGAGATTGAAGATCATTTTGTCATAGGAGTTTTCAAAATCAATCCCTATTTTGCAACTATTGCAAAAGAAATCATTGATCAATTGCATTTTCAATTTTTCATGCATTTATACGCTTAAGTAATTTTCTCATTGAGAAAAATCATAGTTATCAACATTTCATGTATAAAGTTCAGGAAAAGAACTGGATCACGAGGTGATTGTACTTCTGGGCCACTTCTGGAATTTTCTCCCTTATTTCATTGCGTCATTCTTCTGGAAACGTGTCTAATTAGTTAATGTTTTAATCAATTTTATTTTTGAGAAACCAATCATTTAAAGAATTAAAAGTAGTAGTTTGTGAAGATGAGGATGGGGCAATAGAATTACATGTTATTTTATTTCCTTCCTCTTCCCCTATCACTTCATCGTAAATTCCAAGCCTCCTAAATTCTTTTTGGTCACTAAAATCTTTATAAAAAGCGAAATTAAAGAATCTTTCGTTGTTTAATTCCTCATCCAAAATAACCAAATCTAATAATGACCTTGTACGGGAAAGTGTGACATATGTATGGTTAACTAACAAGGTAAACTGCGGCTTTATCCAAAGATAACCCTTGTACCTTATGTGTTGTACTTGCGTAGGCTGCTCGTAAACTGAAAGATTCAATTTTGTATCCTTTTCCGGTTAATTCATGGTATTGATATTCTATACAGGGTCTTATTGGATGGGCCCATTTTTAACGGTGTCTCCGACATCCTTGTTGTCAAATTTTACAAGTATAACGCTGGGAAAATCCTTTGCAGGCTTTTTTCTTTTATCCCAAAGCATGGGCACTACATAGCCGAAACTTTTGATCACAATTGATTATTTTATATCAAGATCTTTATTTAAAATAACCCTCACACCCTTTCCAAGGATAAGAGGTGTTTGTAATTATGGGAAATTTAGGAGTTTGTTTTACTGGAATATTCACAAGAGGAACATTAAGCTCTAACAAACGCTTGCGGTTGTAGGCATGTACCATAGAATTGTATGGATATATATACAATAATATATATATATATATAAATATATGGATATATAAATATCTGGATTAATCAATCGCAGAATTAAAGTCTGCCATTTCGTCTGGGTTCAGATAAATTTCTGGTCTTGTTCGTAATACATGTAAAACACTTTCACTTTACTTTCTTTCTTCGAATATTCTAGAGTAGATTTCTGAATTCGTCGTCATATATATGGAACTCTCCTTTGAAAACGTTCGCTGGAAGGTTTTATACAACTTAACTCCTTCTGCAACAAAAGGGTTTTTCAACGTCTTTATATTGTGGTGAATCAAACACTGGCGTTAACTACGTGATATCGCCGACCAATATAACCGAAAGCTAAACCAGTTTCTTTTTCTGGAACTTTTTTAAGTTGAGCGTTAATGAATTGTAGGAACCCTCCACCAACCTTAGAAATCTCATCCACAATAAGCACTTCCAATCCAATCAGTCTGTTTTGCAAAGTTGCGCTGGGAATCGAATGTGGAGCAATGCATTTGAATGAATCAGTTTTATGATATGGAATACTGAACATAGATTGCAAACTCACGCCGGAAATAATACAAGCGGCCAGCCCAGTAAGTGCGGCTAGAAAAAACTTTTTTCCTTGGGTCTCTAACCGTTTAGCAATTTGCCTGATAAGCATAGACTTCCCCGTCCCAGCCAATCCAAGACATAGTAGTTTACAAGGTTCCTGTTTTACCTGAGCTTTGGTTTTTTTTAAACAATTCGCCAACTATCGAAAGAGCTTCATTTTGTCTTTGTCAAGGCGAATCAATCCGTAGCTTGCGAACGACTATAGTTGCAGTTAATTTTTTCATTCTTTTTTTCTCTATGAATTTTTGATAACGTCGCAGCGTAACAGAAGTATATTCCCATGCCGTACTTCGCTAATCGTACGATAAATCATTCTGTCTTTCACCTGGTTCAGACTTTATCACGTCTGAGTTTGAGTTTAGATTCAAAATAAACTAAACTTGCTGTTATATGCAAAGAAATAATTGCAATACGACCATAATAATTATGTTGAATAATTTTTATGGTCGTATTTATTTATAAAATGCCGGTTCCCTTACGAGGGACATCTCTTCTCCTCTGGGAATTTCATATCGGTAAACGCTACTGAAGTACTCGTTCCAGGAGGCTCTTAATAATAAAAAATAAGAACATAATTGATTTATTATCAATTATGAATTGTCAGGAACCTTATGACTCGTAACTACTGCATACATATTTAACTATTTATCTACAAACTTGGCGTTGAGAAATATTTATGCACATTATGCACATTCACCTGTAGAGGTGAATAAAGTTGGATTGGTTGATTTTTTCATAGAGTCAATTAATTTTTAGCACCGGAAAACCGTCCAGTATGCTCTGTCGGCACGGTCAGATCCAACACTGTCGTCATTAATGACATACGCATACACATCCTTGCGTATCGACCTCATGAAGATTTTCAGCTTCATTTTTGATTTAAAATAAAGGGAAATTAACGCCATGCAATATACAACTCGAAAATTTTTAATGTAATGAAAAAATATCCACTTTCATTTGCAAAAGAATGACTCGAATAACAGGGAGTATTGGTCATGATATAGAATATTAATAAATAAGTTCTTACATTTTGTTGTTCAATAAGAGTATTTCTTTAATTTTTGTGTAAAAAATTACAGAGTTGGCAGTATTGTGTGACATGCATAATAGTAAATGATCTGCAACAAATTTTATGGATATGTAGAAAAAGTGTTTACAAAATAAAAAATTAGCTTGAAGTCTATAAGCTGGTTAAACTGTCAAAAGTAGCTAAATGGTAAATGTATTTTAAACTATACAAATTTCAAACTAAACTTAAACAACATTATCAAAAATTAAAGCTAATTTAGTAAATACTGTTCTTACTAAATTGTACGGAATAATTAAATTAAAAGCAACTTTCACTTTTGGTTTGAAGAAAATTCTTCGTCGTCTGCGTCGTTTGAATATTCTCGAGTTAGACGCAATTTTTTGTTTTGAATTTTTACTATGATGTTGTGACCTGTTCCTCATGATGCGTTTAATCTGTGCTTGTTGGTTGAGAATTATCCCTCTTAACCTCATTTCTATCTGTTGGCTTTATTGCGACTCATGATGCAAGGCAAGATCACACCTTCTCTGTAATTTTATTATCTCGTCTTCCCACCTCTTTCTATTCAGTAGATTTTGTAGCTTGTCTTTGGCTTTTATTTCTTTTTCCATACTCTTTTGCAAGTTTTATATAATTCCACTTCTCTCAGCCACAATGCTTTCATATTTACTTTTTCGTGCAGCTTCTCTTTTATCCACTTCTTCTGCAAATAACGGGAAAGCAGAATTAAAGTTTGTGGCTTCCGGCATGCGACAGTCAAGCTCGTCGGCAATCTCTCTGAACAAGTTCACGTTCATTATGAGACACTGGCAATGTCTAGTCGCTGTCGTATCCACTGTCCACTGTACTGGTAAATGTATTTCATGTTCAATTTTGAAAAATTTCAAACGTAGATATTTGGTACTCCCATCCAAGGTGTAAAAGTAAAGAAGTGGGATAATTTTATTATTTTCTAAACTTGTCGTGTACAACACACAAAATGGAGCAAATTCCCTCTGTTCAATTGCAAACCTTTGATAATTTAGACGCGTAAACTTTGGATCCGAGTCAGTTGCGAATGGTAAAACTAACACAGGTAACATCTCGGCCCGTTGTTTAGCTCCGTCAGCACTCGTATTAAAATTTGAAAATGAGCCTTGTGGCAAAGTAACTATCGCTGCCTTCTACCAACTATTGCACAAAAGGAAAAACTTTCAAATCTGGTACTTTCACCGTGGTTATTGCAGAAACTGGACTTTTGGATCGTTCAATGAACAGCAAATCGGGAATGTCCACTTGGGTTAAGTCTACAGCAGATCGTGTCAACAGCATATTGGTAAGTGATTCCAAATTGACCGTTGGCATTTATTCATATACTACATAAGGTTTTATTTCCAGTAGCAGATAACCCTGATCATTTGTAAGGAAATTCTCGAACGCATTTGAGTTTGATGAAAAGTAGGTTCGCTTTTCTCTTTATGTAACTCTTTAGAAAAACTGGTATATTTTGCAATACTAACCGAATCTCATGAATGTTACTTTACATGCAGCTGATTACTTCAATGCAATAAAAAAATTACCCCATCATCTTTTCATACTGTAGTTTGGAATTCACATTCTAAATATTTCTCATAGCAATAAAAAATTATTCATATAGTATCGTGTAAAAATTATTGACCAATGCATTTTTTAAATTTTGATTTCTTTTTTGTTGCGCAATCTCGTGGGATGTCTCCAATATAATTTTCACATCTATTATTTTACGCATATCAGAATGGTTTTGTTTATAAGATTAATGTCACTTGCTTTTTCTGTCTTAAGATCTAAGATCTGAGATATGTGATATCATTATTCCCCTATTTTAACCTTTTACTCACTTCCAGGAGTAAAATCAAAGTGGGCGTGAATCTGAGGATTGCTTGAATTAGAATTACTGCATAATATTCAACACACTTCCTTCATTGAAGATCTTTCACAATCTTTTTCTGCTCCTCTCTAGTTTCTTTCTGAACTGACTCGTCAAATAAAGTGTTGAAATACTGGGAGTTTGTAAACAGAGTCCCAGTCGCAACAGAGGGAAATACATAATATATGTTGTCAAATACACAATGTTTGTTTGTCTGCTTTTTGATAACATGGTATTTCATACTATATGAGATTGCATGTCAATTTTCTATTTCTAATATTTTTGTTCGTTGTATTATGAATACTCTTATCGATCTTGTAATGCATACGAATGCTTGCACATTTACACAAATAATACTTAAGCAATAACCATGCATATTTTTTTTCATTTAAATCAACTTTATTTATTTAATGAAATGCTTATCTTAATGACAAGTTCTTATCACAATCGTATTAAAAACTAAAAGAAGAACTATCCAACAAGCGTGAGCTCATCTCAGTGGATGAAGATGGATCTTTCCAAGAGGGGTACATTTTACGGGGGTGAGGGGATCTGTACTAAACGGGAGGAGACAAACCCAAATCACAATCATCCCCACCCGGTGGTCACTAATCAACTACTATTATCTTCCCATATAGCTAAAATCTCTTCACAAGTAATTTCATTTTCTTTAATAATATCTTCTTCTTCACTACTCTGAGCATCCCAAGAAATGAAATCTATTTTATTATTTTATGCGATGCTTTTGATTTTGTTTTCCGAGACATTGTTGTAATATTGTGATGAGTAAAAGCATTAAATACACAATATTTAAGAAATTCATTAGTAATTAGCTCTGAATCTAATTGTGAAAACATTGGTTAATCATACAGTGCTGATATTTCGTCATTAAATGTTAGAACCGCCGAACTTGATAATTCATCTAGTAATTTTCTTGTTGCCTTTTTAATTGTTTTTCCAAGCATAGCTTGAGGATCAGGTTAAGGCAAAAATGGAATAATCTGAAGTTGCGGGTTAAATACCGAGTAACCACCAGAAAAATTATGAATTCCTATTTGACTCAAATTTAAGAAATCCCTTCTCAGTAAAACTGCCTTCTTTTGTCCGGGGACAATTAATAACTTTAAATGAAATTGCTTGTTACGAAACGAAATATTAAGTGTAATTTCATGATGACATGGAATTTGAACAGAAATGTGATTAAAGGTTCGATTGCATTTTTGTGGAATTAAATTTTTCTCGTGAAGTAATGGAACAGGGTCACCAAGTGTACAACATTTAGCACCATTGTCTGTAAACGCAGGAAATTCAGTATCTAATAATGTAATGGGTACGTAGGGCTCTTCGACACTTCTTAAGGACTTTTATTTGGATTTAAGGGACATTCAGATCTAAAGTGAGTAGGGTGACCAAAAATATAACAGACCTTTGCTGCTGCCAGGGTACTTGGTCTTCGAGGTGAAGGTTGTATTTGAGACACTTGCAGACGCCGGTGGAGTTGCAAAACGGGTGGAGTTTTCGAATCGAAGGGTTGTTGGAAACCCATAGATTTTCGTGGTTGGCCAGCATGAACATTAGTATAGGGATCTACTGCATGTAGATGGAAAGTTGTAAAGGTTTTTCCCACAGGTTTCCCCTGGAGAGTTGGTTCTGTGGCTGGCCTAGTTGGGAGTGGCTTGTAGGTGTTGTATGCCTTCATAATTTCTTGAGTTTCTAAGGCTCCATTCATTAAACCCTAAGAGTTTCAGTTTGTCTACCGTAAAGGATATGCAAATACTCAGGATTAATGTTACGCCTAACACGTTGAACTACTTCTTCCTCAGAAGGATTTGCGCCTAATAGTTCATAATAATCCAAAATGACACGAATATGAGACGACAAAGGTTCATCCTGACCTAGAGATCTAGCATCTAGTTCCTTTGCTAGTTCCTATTAGTAGCCAAGGGCTTGGAATTCCCTTCTGAAACTATTTTCTAAATCTGCGCAGTTTCCAAATGGTGAATGACTAGACTCGATTGGAAGCCAATAATACGCCCTTCTAATGCAAGTGGAATAATCTCTCTAAGCACTGGTTCATCGGTCGGCCGCCCAATAACTTTGTTTTTGTCAAGTTCAATTAGAAAATCTTAAGGTGTTTTGGTTTCAGCTGCCCCTGTATAATGAGGAATATTCATGGAATACAGATGACGGGTTGGATTTGATTCATTTTGTACAGCATAATTTCCATAGTTGTTATGCTCATAAATCTTACGTCCTTAATACACATATAATAAACGATCTTGATTATTTTGTAGTGGTTCACGGAAGTCATTTTGAAACTCATAATTGTTATTGAAGTAATTTTTGTTGATAAATCTTATTTTTTTGATGCTGCTGATGTGGTGCATCAATATGTTGTGCATTATGTCCATTATGATATAATGGACGTGGGGGAGTAAATTCATCTCGGTGATGAAAACGTGCAGGTAGTTCATAATTGTTGTTGGACTGAGGTACCGGTTGTTGAAAACTTTGATTATTTGGAATTGGTTCCTGCCTACCATAAAAAGGGTTTCGTGGATTTAATTCTACATTATTGTGTACATTTGCAGACTCAGAAAGTCGTACCGGCAATTATTGATGCATTTCGTTAACCTGTTGTTGCATTCTAGAATCTTGAGAGTACCAATTTCGGTTTTGCTGTTGTACAAATGCAGTAGTTATTGGTCGACGACCCTGACTAAAGGCAAAAGCGTTAACATGATTTTGATTTCGACTGCTATTAATGCTCCGATAGCATCAATAGACAGTCAACTTCAGGATGTTTGTTCCACATAAATGATGCCCCAGTGGTTTGGTTAAGTAAGAGACAGAAGTGTGTAGCTCAATCATATACTGAAAGCTAGTATATTGCTTTGTCTTTAGCTGGAAAGGAATGTGTGTGGTTAGCTAGACTAACTGCTGAAATTTTGCAAATAGAAGAAAATTCTGTTTGTGTACAAACTGTTAGCATGAGTGCTATTAGTATAGCAAAGAATCCAGAGCATCACGATAAAACCAAATATATTGACATCAGGCATCATTATATAAGGATGTTTGTAACGCAGAAAGAGGTTACTCTCAAACATCTACCAACCGAAGTACAACCGGCAGATATCTTAACGAAATCTGTAGGTAAAGTAAATTTCTTGAGAAAAAGGGAAATTATGGGAATGAAGTTGCCTCCACAGGAATCTACAAAGCGTAAACCTATGTCCAGTATCATCAAAGACCCGAAAAGGCCTAGACTTGTATGGAGCTTGATAACCCTGTTCTTACTATTCTTTAGGCTTGGGTCTGCAACTGATATGCACCAAACAGGTAGCTCTGTGATCTGGAAGAAAAGTATGGAGCCAGTGGTTTCCGGTTTCAATTCGATCAAAATGAGTTTGAAATTAGTATCCCCATGTACTTTACTCCCGATAGAAGATGTTGAAACAAGAGTGAGTACAGCTATAATCGAGCAATGTGATAAGGCATATGAAGATCTCTTTCTAAGTAAATTAGAAAAGATATGTCCACAAGAGAAGAAACTTTTTGTTCGTGAAGCTCGTGAAAAACGAGAATTGCTAACCATTGGACTCATAATAATAGCAGTCATAGCAAACGCTGGAGTAGGGACAGGAACGTATGCTATTTCACAGACCTACACATTTGAAACTAGACAGGAAGAGCTTGTTGCTGCCCTACATGTACTGGAAAGACAAGTATTCACTGGAACTGAACAGCGGAAATTTGTAAAAGCTGAAGTGAGAAACATTACATCTGTATTGGATCAGTTAGTAGCAGATTTTTCTCTTTACCGAGAGAAAGTTGTGGAATTACAATATCTTATTGCTTACCTTACTGGAAAGCTCATGGATGGTAAAAAGGTACTGAAGACGACTGAGAAAGCCTGGAAGACAGGTGATTTCACTTCAGATTT
>JAQFZZ010000792.1:0-14342 GCA_034696405.1 Isotoma caerulea
AGCTTATTCTAAAAAATACCTTGGAGAAGAATTTGACATCTCTTGTTGTCTCCTTGAAAGTACTTCTTCGGCTGTAGTTGGACGAAGGTACATGAGACTTCATATTGATAGAAGAGATGTCCAAATAATGAAGCAATTTTTCCAAGAAATTGTAAGCAAATCGACGCTCAAGGGAGGAAGCTGCTGTTCCAAGTGTATCCTCTTCAACTTGTTCGGTCTTCTGTCGATGAATTTTATATCCTTGGAATTGAATATATTTCAATAACTCGGTATTCCTCTCACGATCCTTCTTCTTTTCCTTGTCCGTGAGTAAATCAAAAGGTACCAGTTGAGGATGAGGACAGCCACCTAAGTGAACAACATTTTGATTTTAAGAATCGAAGTAAAACATCAGCTTTTAAAAATCAAAGAACTAAAAGACTAAAGTTTTAATTTTACCAGTTGTTTCAATTTCTTCCTTTTTCTTCCTCGCCCAAATATCATGAGCATTTTCTGCAAGTCTTTCAGACGTATTTTGCATTTCTCTGCTTAAAGTCAAGTTAGCCATGTCCACAGGCCTTGGGCTGTAATTAAATGGAGTAGCATTGTCAATTCCACCCTGTTCAAAATAATTCACAAGAGCATTGTTGTATTATTTTAACCATTTTCTGTAAGAGTTATTATTAAATATTTGGATCATACAATGCTTCCTTTAGACGATCGTCTATTATTGCTTCCTCTCGCCGAAGCCATGTCTACGTCGCCTTGTTCAATTGTCCAGTTAATGGCCAGTAAGGCCTTGATGGAATCTCTGATAGGTTCTTTATATCTTTCTTTTTCCTAAATTTACATTTATAGGTGAATCTAAAATATTATTTGTTTGGATATACAACTTTTCAGAAACTCACATAATCAGATAATTTTGCGTAAGGTTTTAATCGAGGATGAATTTTGTCATTCCAGGAATACTGATCTCCAAATTTCCATCCATTATCCAACTTTCTGCGCGCCCATGCATCATGATAATGCTCTGAGAACTTTATTATCAGATTATTGAGCTCAGCAGTTATTTGAATACTGGAAAATCAGAAATATCATGAGCATTATTTAAGTTTCAAACATAAATACTTATATGTGAAAATTATTGTTTTACTTATTAGCCTCAATAGGGCATGGTTGATAAGGACCGTCTCCATCACTTGTAGCGTTATTCTTTAGTAGATCACCATCAAGACCACTAGACAAAGTATAATCAGGTGGGAGTGCACATCCAATGGCACTGAGACATGGCAAAGCCTTTCCAAATAAGTCTGGATCATATTCCTGATAAACAGGTCAAATAAAAAATGAAGCACTGGAAATTTTAAAGTTTCTTTCTGAATATTTTCCCCATTTAATGGAAATTTACCATTTTTGCAAGAGATTCGAAAATGTTGCTGAATAACATCATGGTCAATCGCTTTTCTTCTTCACTTGCAACCCCATAAACTCCTTGACCTCCAGTTGCTCCGTAATATTTTCCACATCTGTCGTAATGCAGCGTCAGCAACTACAACACACAAATATACTTAAAATGATAAAGTAATATCCAATTAGGTAATAAATTGTTATTATTATTATAAATATTTAAATTACTCGAAGAGCAACGGTCGTATACTCTGTCAACCGAGAGACATCCACTGTCAATTTACGAAGAAGTTTCAACAACATGTTGGGCTGCATTTCACGAGTCAATGCGACAAGAAAATCTGAAACGGCCTCTCGCTGTCCCTTTGTTAACATCTTATTCTTTGAAAGTCGGTAAACGGTATGCAATGTTGCATCCAATAAACTGGCATAATTTTCGGCTTCAGCGTAAAACTTGGCGTGTTTGATCAAAAGAGGTAGAATTGAGTTACCAATATAACGGTTCAGTGCAAGTCCCATCTCTGAATCTCCACCATCGATCTGAATTATTCATCACAAATCAATGATTTATAACAATTAAAATTAGAATGCGGAAAATTTACAAATTTTATTTCAATGTTTACCCTATCCAACATTGTAGCTGCACGTAGATCAGGCAAGAAGGCATCTTCAAGCAATCGGAAGAACAAATCTCTTTCTTCAATTCCATAAACCCGTTCCAGGAAAAGAACAATACTTTGTTTGTGGTTTGGTACAAGACCTGGTGGCATATCTCTTTTAGGAACGTCTCCAGGAAGACCCAAGCTTTGGAAGCTAAATCTCAGACTGAGAGCTCCCTGCAAGTCGTCAAGCGGTACAAGAGATCTTAAAATTGCTCTGGCTCGAAGAGATTCATTCTTTCCTTGTGCAATAACTCCAGCGTCTGGGGCACAGCGTCCCAACAAGTCTACAAGGGTACAATAGAATGCTAAAGTAGCAGCACCAGTATCAATGTAATCTTCATCATCTTCTGATTCTGGCATAGGGTGATCTGTTTCTCCAGCGTCAACCATGCCTGCATTTCTTGCAGAAATCCTGTCAGACATCTGAAAAATTGAAGTAAATAATAGTCAGCATAAACTGAATGTCTTACAACTTTACGCAATTAAAGCATTAGGGACGTTACCTTGTTTGAATCAATAATAGCCCGTAAAAGTCCATCACCCTCTCCTCGGAGTGCAGGACCAAGGCATTCAGGTCGTCGAATAAGCAACCGAATGACCAAGTTGGCATTTTCTTCAACACTTTCTCCACCGACCCAAACGCAGAAACGGAGGAAGTCCAAATATCTTTCACCCTCAACTGGATCCCAACCAAGATCTGGGTAGCCTTTTTCTACAAGCTCAGTGTTTGACTGTAGACCGCAACGAGAAAGATATACGGCTATTTTTTCAAGCAAATGCTCTCTGTGAATTAAAAATAACAAAGTCAGTCAACAAATATCTCCTAATTGTTCCAACCGAAATTTTGTATGATGTTTAGGATTCAACCTCAAAGCTAAAGCCAATTCTGTATTTTCCATAAGAGATGAGTATGCCACATCTAATGGTGTACTTCCTCGAAGGGATGGACGACTCAAAAGAATATTACTGTTTTCCAAAAGGAATCCCAAATGTTCAAACATAGCCTTTTGATTTTGTCTTGAAGTTCGGCAGAAATAGCAAAGGAAACGACAACAAGCAACTACCATCTCGTGAGATGTGTCCTGTAAAATACCAAAGTATTAAATAAAAGAATTCCAAAGTAAATGTCAAAACGATATAAATTCAAACGGTTAAATCTCACTTTCTCTTTCGCCGGTTGTTCCCCTCCTTCTCCAGGTGTGGTCGCACCTTGTGCTTCAGATTGGGCTTGTTGCCTTCCCAAAGTATTCATCATCAATGCCATGACGTTTTCGTGGACTCGAAGAATTCTGATCAAATCGGGATGCTGAAAGAAGATGTGATTGTTCACAAGTTCCCTATATACAGAATATAAATTATTTATTGTTACGCCAAACTCTATCATATATTTAGCAAATCTGTATGTTACCAAAGAAGGAAACGCATAAGACCCTCTTCCTCTTGAGACATTTGCACGGGTAATAAGGCTCGGATTCGGCTCAAGCCGTTCCACATAGCTACAATGTGTGGTACTGTGTGACTGCTAAAGACATATGTCTTGTCCAAAGATCTTATCAATTCTCCAACAACATCATACTGCCGGATAAGCAACCTATTAAAATACTCAGAAAATACTTGTTAGCACAATCACAAAACGAATTACTCAAAAGTTAATTAATGTGATTTTGTGTACCCAAACATCTCTCGGACTAAAACTGGTGACTCAAAATGTGTTTCCTCAGCCCATCGAACAATGGTTCTGGTAAGCACTTTACGGAAGTTTTCTATCGAGGATAAAGAAATGCATATTATAGTTTTAAAATTCATAGTATTTTTAATAACACCACAAATAAGTCCAAAATACCCGGAACGCCATACCTTCAGGAAGTTTTTCTCTTGGAGGTTCCTCTTCTTGAGGTGGCTCTGGAGGCTCTAACTTCTTGACAATGTTCAACATGTTAATGACTTTGGTTACTATACTTAATTTTCCTCCTTCAGCTCCTTCCTCCTACATTAAAATATAAAATTAATTATTAGCAACAAACTGGCAAAAGGTTGTCTTATAGATTAGATTATGCTAGCAGTGTTCATACATCGCCACCCTCTTCATTTTGAACTCCATCCAAACTGATCTTTTCCATGAGAGACTGATGCATTTCAGTCATTTGAGTAATCAAACTTTCCCCACAAGGTCGATTGTCTTCATCATCAACTTCCAAATTCTTGAAACCTAAAATAGATTTCATTTGCTCAACTGGGGGACAGCGGAATTCCCTTGTCTTCTTAGCAGCTACTGCAGAAGGTAAATCTGACTGCTTGATTTCATTGTATCGTTTCAATTGATCCTGGCAAAGATAAATTATTAAATTTTTATAGGTAACTTACAAATTGTTTTAATTTCTTTATTCTATTTATTAAGCGCTTTTATCGTACCACTTGGACTTCTCCGATGAAGTCGTGACTGAAAGCCACAATTGACTCTACTCTGTGTCTCAATTGGATGTCATTCATATGATGAAGTAAATAACACATTTGAAGCTTTACTCCTTCAGCAAGGTCCATGTATAACAATCCTTTGCGGTGATCTTCGTCATCTTCTGTCTCCGATGGGAAACGTTCGAAATGGAAGACTGCGGCTGTAGAATACAAATATTAACAATTGCATATTCAGACATTATCTATTTAAATAAATATTTAAAAATGGCAATTCATTACATCTTTCTTTCTCTGGATCCCAAGTAATAGGGTCAATCATAACGAGCAATCTTTCCAAATCTGAATCTTCGATCACGCCGACCAGCAGCAGTTTATCCAGAAGTTTCAACAAAGGCCTGTTGGAAATTTGGTACATTAGCATACGCACAGATGTTGTAGAAAATAATGGATTAACTTTAGATTATTAGTAATTCTTACACAAATAGATTTTCGTTGCTTCCACCAATCGGATCTCTATTGTGAACTTGGTTAAGCCGCACGGCATCTTCCAAAGCTCGCATGGCAAAATCTCGAACAACTTCCAGAGGGAAGAAAGGACTGCTAAGCAATTTGATGTCTTCAACAGCTTCCCTAAATTTTCGAAAACAGTTTTTTTATTTAGGTTTTTTAGTTATTAACTTCATGGAATAACGGAATCAGCTAGTTTTAAACCTACTCAATATCAGTCATTTTCATTTCAGGACGGACAGACAAGGTTGTAATTGAACGGATGCTATGTCTCATAGCCTCATCTTCATATAAATCTTTTAGATCTGGAGTCAATGGGATGATAAATTCATTTTTACATCCCTCCCTAAAGCATTAAAAATTGAGTTTGCTATATTTGTATATTTTGTTGCGATAAAACGCAGTAATAAAGCAAAACTTGAACTTACATGGTTGATGCGAAAGACTCCAAATGCAAAGCAATGAGGATATCGTAGAATCCTCTTCTTAGTGGACCTGACAGGTATTCCTCTTGAATCGAATACAACAATTGTTTTTGGTCAACATAAGCGCAAAGACTGTGCGCTGCTCGATAATTTGATTGATAACACAGGGCAGCATACAGCGTCAATGTGTGATAATGGAAGCTGAAAAGTATCAATAAAAACAAAATCATCAATTCATGGCAAAAATGGGATTACATTTTTTTAAGTGTATCTTACTTACCTCAGTAATTTTTCGAGTTCAATAAGCTCAAGAATATCAATGCATCTGTCTTCCTCTGGAATATGTAAAGCCAACATAGATACAGGATCCTCACACAACGTACTCCAACCTCGGAGATCGGAAAGTTTCAATGCACTGATTTTCAGGAAAGCATTTGGCACACGAGCCCATTGATGAGGTCGTAAGAATTGAACCTTCAATCTGGGAGGAAATTGAGGAGTCAAGTGCTTTCCAGAATTCAACAAAACTGCTGAAGACAATGGTAACGTCGTTTGGGTTCTTCCCAATTCAAACTGAAGCATGTCTTTGCTTGTCGCTTCAACAAATACAGCGGGGAACAACTTGGTTCCAGGTTCCATCTGAAAATATTTGTAAACGGCTGGGTTAGTACAAAGTATTTAATTTGTAATTATCAACAATTTATAAATTGTTTAAACCTTGTAAACGTAGTTAGTCTGTTTTCCTTCGCAAGTGAAATTGACGATTCCAGTAGCTGAGTCTACAGAGCATCCAATAAACATTCCTTGTGATGCTCCCTTTCCTGAAGAATCTTGTGAAACTTGATTGAAAATTTCATCTGCTCGGACCATGTAGCAAGAATTTCTTTCCACACTAGAAAAAGAAATTGTTAAAATAGAAAAAGGAAACATATCATTCACATTCAACATTTTATTTAGTCTTAATTTCAAAACTGACCTTTCGACTTCACCATCAAATTCATCAATAGCAGCGATACTAACAGTTCGAACTTGGTCATTGGCAAATGCAGTACTGTGATGATGGTACTGGGTTGTAACCCATCCGACATAGACATGGCTTGGGTCTTGACCTGCGAAGATCCTAAGACCGTAGAAATACTCATTAATAAGGTTAAGACATTCTGCATCAAAAAGTTCCTCTTCTGGTGCAGGTTCCCCTTCTCCACCCGCTGCTCGCTGAGCTGCTGGGGAACCTTTTCCTGGTCTGTCTGGTACCGCTGGAGGTACCACTTTTAGATTGCTCTGTATTAAAGATTTAATTTCAATTACCAATTTAAATATTCATCCAGATACGCGTAAATATTTCTTGTCGAAGTCTAACCTGAGACAGTCGGACTTCTGCGTTTCTAACGCTCAGTTGGTTTTGAGATCGGTCGTCGTCAATCTCAGGTGTGCGAGCAGATTTAGTCCTACCTTGGCTCTCGTCCCGTTTACTACGGGAGAAGAATCTATAAAATAAAACCTCACTTGAGTATGCAATTTGACTACAAGCAATAGCTTTACATAAAATTACATTCAAAACTGCCCAATAGCAAACGTACCTACTAAATCACAATAAATGAAACGATTAATTTACATTAAGCTTTCACTACAAACTTAGAGAAAGCAGTAGTATTTATTTGCAGTACACAAAGCAGGAGAAAGACAGGTATGTTATTATAGCTTACCGAGTTGCGTATTCTTTTCCAACTTCAGTTATTTCGTCAATGGAATACATGCTAGCCACAAGGTATACCAAAATAATAAGCAATTCAGGTAATTGATTTTATTTCTAATGAGGTAAATAGCTGATTAAAAGTTAGTATATATTATGTTACGCGATATACTTTTACGTATTATATGCGTTTACGTGAATATTAAGACTGCACTTATCAGATTGTTATATGGAAGTAAGTGAT
Organism: Isotoma caerulea; assembly: GCA_034696405.1. Taxonomy (NCBI): domain Eukaryota; kingdom Metazoa; phylum Arthropoda; class Collembola; order Entomobryomorpha; family Isotomidae; genus Isotoma; species Isotoma caerulea. The sequence continues at coordinate 7,333 of JAQFZZ010000792.1, forward strand.
AATATTATGGATTATGGATATTGGCAGAATTACATGATATTTTAATATAATTCAAAGCTTGAACTTAGTTTCATTTAGGGTGAGTATTGATTTTATTTCATAATTAGTAAAAAGGAACGCTTCGAATTGAATAACAAACCTAAATGGTGACTTTCCCCTTTCTTTCTTCTTTTCGGGCTCTGGACTGAGATGGTCCTTAGTTTGTCGATCACCACCGTCTTCAGCTCCATTTGTCATTCCAGATTGGTCATATTCTCCCCCATCGGATGCACCACCTCGAGGTGGCTTCGGTGGAGACTTCATTGTCTTTCGTCCCTTTCTTTGTGGGGGAGATTCGCCGTGATCTTGTTCAACCCCATCTTCAGAGTATCCTCGTTGTAATTCTATAGAAATTAATTAACCGTAATCTTTCATAGACTTTAATGATAAAATTTTTTAACTTAAGATTAGAAGGGCTTATGTTTCTCGTACCCTTTATATCATTCATAGAAAAGCCAGCCTTTTTCATAGACTGTTCAAAATCATTTGTCCTACTTATTTGTGCAGTGGCCTTCAATCTGTGCTGACGAATACGGATTTCTTGCCACCTGCGAGTTTTCTCTTCTTCACTATAAGTTTTCAGTGCATTTTTTATAAAACACTGCAAATAAACTTTTTTCCATTTTATTCGTATGCATAGGAATTTCGTACTCTATAAACTCATCCTGGCAAATAACGGGAAGAGAAAGTCGGAGAAATTCCCAGTTAGCTTTCTCCATTGTCTCGAAAGTTTTATGGCTGAGACGAAGACTAGGAGGAGAATCTGAACCAGCAGGGATCCTTGTAACTTCAATGGTAGATTCTTCGCTATCATCAACATTTTCGAAGATTGGTTGATCCTTCGTATACCAGAAAGTCATCGCACGGTTCATATTGCTTCATAACAAATATAATATTATAAGTAAATGCCAGTTGAAAATATGCTTTCTCTTTTAAATTCTACTATAATTCCGATGCTGCAACAACTTACACACAGAATGGCTCATAGCCTTCTTGAAGACCACAAAGCGTGAAGAATTTAAGAGCATTTACATCATGCCCAAATACAAGTTTGGCTTTTTGCCCCACACCCAAAGTACATGCTGGGACAAAACCTTCACCTTGGACGTCAGTAAAGGCAACTTCACCACCCATGGAATCCATGAGTAATTCGCCGTTAAGTGAAAAGCCTAAAATAATACGATTTTATTATATTCAGCAATCATTACTGTGTACAAAAATTAAAACGATTTTATGCAAAAGAAATGGCTACACAAAGAACAGTAAAAGCATTTTTAGGATTAAAGCATGTTAGAAAATACTACAAACTGACAAGCTAAATTGATTGTGATTTTAGTATGAATGTAGTATGTATTAGTTACTGAGACTAACTAATATACGTATGACATGCTTGTTGAATTTAAATGGAAATTATTTTCCATGTGCATCATTTGCTTACTTACTAATAGTTTTGTCAATAAGGTCAAGAAAAACCCCAACAACATCTCCTTCATGAAATTGCTTTCCAAAAGACTCAGCATTTCCTCCATACAATTTTTCCTCCTTTGAATAGGGGAAAGCAGGTAAGGTAGCATACACGTGTTACCAAGATAAATTTTGATTGAAAGGTCGGATGCAGGTTGACGTTTAGAGTTGAGCGAAAGATTGATAAGATAGAGGTGGAAATAGAAAAGAAATAACAGATACAAGCAAAGTTAATATTTTACCTAAAATCTGAGAGGTACTGAGTCATGAATTCGAATTCAGTTTATAAAAGTTAAAGATAAGGTTTCGTTCAGTGCAAATCATTATGATTGCTAATCAATAGTTGATAAAATAACATGCTTCTTCACATTAGCTTGGCCCATTCTCGTGAATTAATTATCATTCTCAGGTTGAATGCAACAAGGAAGGGTTCAATCCACAGAGATATAGCAATTACATTTTGAATACCACTTCCAAAATGACTCACTTAATGATTTGTTTTCGACGTCTATCAAGCAACCAATGATATCTCCAACTACTGGAGTCCTTCCATATGTTTCTGCACTATTTTGATGTATCTTTTCACTCTATTATATTTTGACAGGATATATCAGAAAATTGAACTCAAGCGAGAAAATCACCGATGATTTTGCGAAAGAAGTCGAATGACAATGAAGATGTAGATTGATTGAAATATTGAAAACTTTTAAGAATGAATGAACTAAAACGTTTTTGCAAACAATAAGAAAAAATCATGAAACTTACGTTAAATCCATCAAATGCCCAAGAGTATTCATCACTTCCGATTTGACAGCCAGATTTGCAGTCAACTCTTGCCCATCCAACTCTCATGGGGCCTGTTGTGAGTACTTCAAACTCATAATACCTATGGTATTTTGTACATATTTGGGTCAACTTAGCCTTTTCAGCAATACTTGTTAACTTCAATGTGTCAATTTTAATTCATTATCTCATAAATGTAAAAAGTACAAACCATTTTCCAGCAGCTACACCGTAAGTCTTTTCAGCCCTGTACGTTCTATAATCGGGCTGATTTTGGGATCCAAGAATTTCTTTTTTAACTATGTAAAACAAACAATAATAACAAAAAAGTACATTTTTCATGCAAAGCTGAGAATGCAATCGATTTGAAATATGCTCTCACCATCATGGGGTTCTCCTGTTGGGGGCTCGAGAATGTATCCATAGACAAGAAGGGTTCGAACAGTTTCACTTGCTGTGTCCCTAAAGTATGAACACATTATTACCATCGTATTTTGTAATGCAAGCCGACAATCGAAGTAACTAATAATAACTAACCAGTTTGCAATTTTGATGGCTTCATCAACTTTGCTGTACGGAACTAAATGTGGACTTCTTCGGAGGTCCGGATCCTACATTCGAAAAAGCAATACAATAAGATTAGAATAGAATGTAAGATTGTGGAGTGAAGTGCAACATTATGAATCCAATTAGGTTTAGTTTAGGTAGGTTATCAATTGAACTATTTACCTCATTCAGGCCGTAAGTCCAACCTTCTGAAATTCGTTCTTTTGCCCAAATATTATGAGTATTTTCAGCCAAAGCGTCCACCAACTCTTCCAGCTTTGGAGTTAAAGTTATTGCGCTCAAATCTAATGGAGCTGGCTTGTATCCGTTGGGTTGCAGGAAGGGGTCATTTGGAAGACGAATACTTCGAATTCTTGCTGGTGGCTTATCCAAAGAAATGTGATATCCAATTGCGACAATCGTTCTAATAAGATTTTAGTAATGACGTATGAGTAATGGAAATTTTAAAATGTTTTAAAAACTTTGCATAATGAATTTGGATCTTACTTCAGAGTATTGCCAGCTAATTGAACATCGTATCTTTTTTCAGCATCCGGAAGCCTCTCAAATGGAACCAGGCAGGGGTGTATCTTATCATAATCGTCTCGATATTCCCCGTACAACCAGCCAGCCTCGATCTTATTCATAGCCCACATTTCATGAATGTTTTCGGCCAATTTATCCCTCACCGTTTCAACAAAAGATGCAAGGGCAATCTAAAATATTAATAATAAAATAGTTGAAAATATTTTTTAAATTTCTTATCGTTGTATTTCTGAAAATTATATTACAGCTTCAGTATCCACAGGTTTTGGGACAAATGCAGAGTCATCTTCGACAAGCATCGGACCAGCCAGTACTGTCTTTTGCAAATCTCCAAAATAGAAACATGGATCGATGCTCAAAATTTGTGTTGGAAGAAGACACTCAACAAGAGGTGAGTGGTTTTCCGGTGGAGGAAATTTTAGCCGACCCTGATCTCCTCCCATGAGAAATCGACAACTGCGACAGAATAAAGTGTACGTGAGTAGTGTAAAAATCCAGAAAATTGCAATTTCGACGTGAATAAATGGAGTATCTTGGAAATTATTCAATTTTTTATTTCTAAAAGACTAACCTCACTTTGGAAGACATACTCACAACTGGAAAGAACATTCCATCAAGATTAAAGCTCTTGAACGCTCCTCTTATCTTCACCCCATTAAAGTAAAATGTCATCATGGGGATAGAAAGATCAAGCGCACAACCGATAACGTCTCCTTTTCTTATAAATGGTTCCGCTGAGCCCGGCACTACACAAGTGCTGCGACCACCTAAAAATCATTGAAATGGCATTAATCATTTCAGATTCAGATTTTTAGCATTGTGTTTCATTTTAATTGCTATCTAAGATTTTTTTACCGGTCCATAAGTAAGCTCCGTCAAAGCCATATGAGTATAGATCATCTCCTACTCCATTTCCACCCCATTTTTCACCACCGCCAGGGTATGGTATATAACTAATTTTAAAAAAAAGTTGAATTATAAGTCCCAAAGGGTTTTTGTTTCTACTGAGCTATTATGAAATTAATCTCTGCTAAATAGTGCTAAAACAAAGCAATCAAAGATTTCTTATCTCACCCAGCCGTATTAGCCCATCCAATTCTTAAATGTGGCGTCATGTGTGTCGCTTGTTCAATGTGATCGAGGGTAACCTCAAAGTACCACTTGTGATACATAGCAGATCCATCAACCTTTCCAACGAAAATGTTGGGTCGAACGCTGAATAGAAAGGAAAGAAATTTCTTGTGTAATGTGCAATAAAGGGAAAATTCCAGAATTCATGAATGTGGAATGGAGTAACAAAGCTAAAGGCATCAAAGGTCTTATACTGTGGGAGGAAAGACTATATATATATGGATTAGAATAGCATGGGGTACGGGAAATGTTAGGCTGAATTGTAAGGTTTAAACCAAATGCATAATAAATGATGAGTTGATCTTATTACCTTCCGACATGATCCACCAACTGAGTATGGAGAAGCAAGTTCTTTCCAGGTAAAAGATAATCGGAAATATTATTCTGCGAGGATCGGACAGCCACGCCATTACCAACGCAAAGTGAGCAAAGTACGTCTAAAACTTTTGGATCTCGTCCGTGTTTTTCCAGTAGAGATATGATAACTTTAATATGTTCTTCCTAAAAGCACCCACGCCAAATAGATTGAAACTTATCATAAGCAAACGGTTATAAAGTGTTGAAAGAATTCTTTCTTCTGGCACTTTATATAATTAATGACTTTAATTTAATCAAATTTGGAAAGCATAAGATATGAAACCTTTGTGATGTGACAAATACAAACATACCCTCATCATATTCAACGCTTCTGGGGAGTCAATAAGTACACAATGGAGTACATCAAGCATTCCACTTCCTTCACCCGAAGCTTGAGAACCAAGTCGGCTGAAAAGCCAATTCAGTCTGTTTACATTAGCAAATTGGGCACAGTTTGTGTGATTGCCTTTAATGATGGCAGCTGTTATTGACGAAATCACAATAAAATCCAACGTTATCAAGTTACTTTTATCCCCAAAATATTACGAAACCAATTCCAATGATCATCTTCATTGATTAACTCACCAAGCAATTGGTATAAGTAGGCCGTAATAACATCAAAGTTTTGACCAGCCTCTTCAGCAGCCAAAGTGGCCAAATATCCTGAAGACGTAATAGTATTGATATTGTCAATGGCATCAAGAATTAAATTAAGAATTCCTTCCTCTTGAAAGAGATCTTGACGGTTTCTCAGAGCACGAAGTCGGTTCTGACGCTCTTCGTGTTCTATGGTAGACAAATGAAAATTTAAGTCAGTACTACTACAAACAAAATTAAGGACAAGTCGATTACTGCCACTGGCCACTGCTACTGCAGTGCTGCAGGTGATGCAGTACACTATCATCGGAAGCACGGACAATAAAACTACTAGACAGTTAATAGTCTCATGAATCTCAGACGCTGTCAGGATCCATCGCGTTTTGCACAACCACAATGACAGTATTCTTTGCAGTGTTTCGAAACGAAAAATATCATGTATAGTGATGTCTTGTTGGCAGACATCAACTTATTATTAGTATTTTTACTATTTTACTTACCTGTTTCTTCCTCAGGTTGAGCAAAATAATTGATGAGATCCTCCAAGCACATGACCATCTCACCTAGGTCGACCGTTTTAAAGAACTGGGATCGCCTACGGTTTATTTGAAGGGTTTCTAAGCCTCTGAAATACGTTAAAGGAAGGGATTTTAAATAGTTGATAACAGACGTAGGTGCGAAATGAGAAAATATAATCCTAAAGGGTCAAGTCCTGCAATTTCATTTACAGAGAATTTAACTAATGTGCTTATTATGCTCTCAAATGCAAAACACTTCCACTGGAACAAGTACAAACCGAAAGAGGTGTTCTGCATAATTCATTTCGCAGTATGAATGCCATTTCCTGAAACTTGCATCAAATTTTGCAGACAATTTAACTCCAACAGTCAGAGTTTTTATTGCTTTACATTTTGCACTCTTATCACTACTATCTATCTAGTTTCTTCTGGGACTGGACCGTTTTCTTATCTTAACAAACCATGCAGTAGTTTCGCTCTTATTTTATGTTCATCAATAAATACAAGTTTTATAAGTCAGGTTCACGAAGGTTTGATAACTTTTGAACAAAATGGCATTTCATACTTGATAAAGCGTGTGAAAAGAGATGAACATTTGCGAATGACTCTAGCAGTTCTGGATTCCTCTTCTTGACTTCTGCTAAATTCTACACCATCATCCATTTTTCCTTCTTCATGAAGGATGGCTTGTTTCTCCTCAACTTTCCCCACTCCTTTCTTCTTCGTTTCGTAAGCCTATAAGTAAAAGTACAACATGAGAATTCCAAACACATCAGAGTGAGATTTGAGAGAAATCGGTGTTGAGAGCAAAGAATCCACAAAGCTATTCTTTTTACTACAGACTGGGGGAAACTGACAGCACTTTGTAGTTTAACCTCGAAGTATTTCTCAAAGCTCTTAACTTTTCCCAAAGCTTTGTAAGTAAAGATACCAATCTTCTTTGAAATGGAGATTAACATGTAAATATTAGCATAAAAACCGCAACAAAAGCTCCCCTTCCTCAGAATATAAATTGGTATCTCAACGCTG
>JAQFZZ010000793.1:0-14324 GCA_034696405.1 Isotoma caerulea
TCAGTACAGTCGAATGTTTATTTTATTCAAAATAATATTGTTTTCAGTAGTAGTCTCTGTAAATCAGAGTCTCAGAGTATATTTGATATTTTAACAAAGACAGAAACCCTAACCTATTTTATCGCTTAGGGTTTATTTATTTAACTTGGCAGTCATTATACCTAACACTTTATGTGACTTAAAATCAATCGAGAAAATAGCTTTTCAAAATCATTTCTCTTGTCAAAAATCCATACTAAGAACCTAAAAATATTCCATTATATGCTATATGAAATGACAACATTAAACCTGATAATTTTTTTACTCAACAAATTCACAATCCTACCCAATACCATTTTCAATTTTAATCTTACCCAACTACTGGTGGAATTAGGTAGATAATATGGAAATCAAATAATGCAAAAGGGCAATCGAATCTATAATAATTATTGTCATGTAATGATCTAATGAATGAGTAAGTGAGCAAAGTATTCAAGGAAGCTCAATTCCTTTTCAGATTTCGAACAAACTTAGAACAAATTAGGCATGTAAAGATGTTATTCATTTAGATAAATCTGAATACGAAAACAATGAAAACAAGAATTTGATACCGTATGGAGTGTCATGGATGGATTCTTTCCTAATTTTAATCCTACGTTAAGTTTTTCTTTTAAAGCAGATTCTGAAGTTTATCAACTCACATGTCATCTGTGGTTCTCAGCGTTTGAAATTTGTGATCATATAGCAAATAAGGTTTATAAATGAAGTGCAAATATATTATTTACATTATGATAAATGTATCTTGTAATGAAATCTCAATTGGATTTGACGATGTGAGTAAAACAAAATAACTCAAAATGGAGAATCACTTTAGAATAGTTTAAACTAAATAGTGGTTAGTAGATCGATTAGATCATCCATGTTATGTTATTGAAAAATTATTTGCCACCTACGGATATACAATATACACTATTGGTGCTAGGATGAATTAGTTCAAATCGAGCCTTCGATTGTCTTCTAAATCTTTTTAGCATTATATTGGAATGGATTGGAAACCTCGAACTTGACCTTACAAGCCAAGCTATTGACTTTTCAGTCAAATCTACATAAAATCCTTGAATTTAATGGATTTATGTTGAATTTAGTATACAAACGCATATTTATCGACACTTTTATCCACATTAAAACATTCAAGTATTGAAATTTGAAACGGTTTGGTATTTACAAATGACGACATACTAAAATCTTTCTAACAAAATATCAAAACATTTTTAAAATGGAAGAAATATCAGACAGAATTATAAAATGTTACTTTCCACTTTATACTTGATAAAAGTTTAGTTTCTAAATCTTACTTTTCCTGTAGAATTTACTGTTTCCGGTTAGTGTCTAAATTAATTCGCCTTTTAAATATTTGTACACTGTAAATACATGCAATAAATAATAATTTTGAGGTATTAAAAGATGTATCGGCGAATGCGTAAAGTTCTAATCACTTCTGTCACATCACACACACATTCGTCAAAAACTGATAAATAAATAGACTGAATAATGAGAGTCCGAGCTGAATGAAAGCGTCACGAAGACTAACAGGAGTAAAGTGTGCGAGTGGTTATATAAATCTCACTTTTATTTTAAGATCATCATCATGAAACTCATAATCTTTAGCTTAAAAGTAATTAGCCGGCTAAATGTCCGCTTCCACTCTACCACTAACATTTCCTACCAATACTAAACGCTGACCTTACTACAGTAAAATGAATTAGATGAGAGTACAATATTATGTAACAAGTTAACTACAACTTGTTATATTATAATAGTAATTCATACCATGAGTAAATGAATGAGAAGACGCGTATTTGAAATCAATGCAATGGCTTTATCACACGCAACTTTATGAACTACATCAATTACTCTCTTGATTCTTGATGATTTTATAATACATCTGTCTGACTCTTAAATTTACTACGCTACTAACGAAAACTAACTTAGGTAATAAGATACCTTATTGAGTGCACTTATAACATAAATACATTACATTTAATTGGAAAGTGGACTCAGACTTTGAACAGTTCCAGTTGACCATCAAAAAAGACACTACAACTACAACTACAAGACACCTACTACAACTCCTTTAATAGCCTGAGAGGAAAATTCCTAGGCAAATATTTCAGTAAAATATGAGATACAACTTTGGAATTCACAGAATATAATAGAACTGCTTACTGTCTTGATGATTTCTAATAAACTCAAGATTATATGGCATTGCGTATGCAAAGTACACAGGTGGCATAAAAACGTTACTTGTGCAAAAGTTAATCCTTTATAATAATAATATCAATGTTGTCGTAACTTGCATTGTGTCATATGAGTTCTATCACATCATCATCACACGATCTAAATGTTCTACCTTTTATATCTTGAATCTATCATGACACCTACACAGAACAACTTCAAATTCCAATGGAAATTTCCATGTTATATTTAATCCGTGCAAATAATGCTTGAACTAATATGATTAATTAATGATAATAATAATAATAATCATCATACATGAGTTGAAACGAAACTTTAATCGTCCTGAGACTTTGAAGTGAATTCAGTTGAGCTGCTTAGCCTTGTAAGGCCTTGTAATGTAAACATTATATTATAAAATACAAACATGGAAATGGTGTGCGTTTTAGTGTTTTGTTTTTGAGAGCTAAACTTTACAAGCTCTTAAAACTCGAAAATTATGTGTTTTATTGGATCTTTAGTAAAAAATTATCATGATAGATCTCAAAGTCGTAATATTTCGTCATTTCCAAGATTTTATAATGACGATGAGGGAATACAGTTTTATTTTAACCACGTGCTATTTTATACTGATGACAGATTTATTTTATAATTGGCTAATTGGATCTATTTTAAGATGATGATCGAAGGGTGCCAATATAATGAACGCTGAAAAAGGAAGCGACTTCTCGAGCACGTTGTTACACAATTTCATGGACATAAAAAGCGTTATTACAATCCACTTATTCTCCATTTAAAATAATTAAATGAATGAATAATCATCTCATAGTGTTCTTCGTAGAGTTTTGATTGCAAAATATTTCTTCTACGGGGGCTACGTGACGACTACTAATTACCCCCAACGCTTTTCTCTTTTTTGTCTAAGCTTACATTCATTCATACGTGGTCATTGGATTAGACTTTAGACTTTTTTAAATATCAATATCTTAAAGCTTTTGCTTAAAATGTAAAAATGTTACCTGTGAGTTTCCTTTTGCTCCTCGAAGGATTAACAAAACTTATTTTCTAAACCGGTACAACAGATTCCTTTTAGTTCCACTTTTACACAGGCAACAAAGGCAGTCCAGATTATTCAAGATTCACAAACAGAACACAGTCTACCACATATGCTTGCTAATTTTTAAATAAATAAAGTAAATTTGAGAAGATTTGCGTGCGAATAATAATCTCGTTCCTGCGTATCTGTTCTAGATTCGCGTAAATGGCAAACGATAGTTTTTCCTTCTTTTTAGTACACCGTAAACTGTAACTTTGCCAATATTAATGAAATTATTTTCTTTGCAATTTACATATTATTTATACCAAGAAATAGTAAGTTGAGCTAGGATAGTTTCTTATATCACTATATTTTTATTTATTTGCAAAGTTCAACTATAATGTAGACAATTAAAAGCTTATTAGTTATAATTTACTTACGTAGCTACTAAAAGTAAAGCGCATCTCCAATTCTGATTAATTATCTGTAATCAATTGTCAGAACCATTTCCTATAATCATCGTCATAAACAATTATCATTTTTCTAACGGAATATAAAGTTACTTCGTATGCGTTTTTGCATTGCTTTGATGTCACACATTCAATATTTTGTTTAATTATTCTCTACGTTGATAATGAATCAAGGAAAAAAAATACTATTAATTATTCCGATGCAAATATATACGTAAGTATAAAATAAAATAGACCTGACTGAACCCAATCAATCATAATAATGAATTCTATAATATTTACAATATTAATCATTAAATCTATTATATAAATGTGTAGCATAAATGCAATTCAGAAGTTCAGAAGCTTATATAGCCTCTATATTATGCACTTTTTGTGCACAAAGTTTTCCTGAATCAGAATATTAAATATTTTGACTACCTAAAATTAAATCAATATAGTAGTTCATAGGAAAAAAATTAACGACTTAATGGAAGCAGTAAATTATTATAAATTTTGCGTGAATAAACTAGAAATAAAAAGGCGTTATTCCACCTTAAATCATGGTAAAATGAAAATGAAACAGTCTCCAAAAACTAGGATAAAAAAGTTTTTAGTTTTCTAGGGCAGAGTATTTTTAAACATTTTGGTGATTTCGACAGTAGGATTGTATAAGATCGTATCGTAAAGTATTATCGCGTATCAAATCATATCTTTGTCTGTGTGTGTAATTTTATGCTCACGTATGTTTAATGATGATACAATATGATTATTATTGGGGGCGTTGCGTTGGTTCGTTGGGTTGTTGGTTGAGACAGGCGTCTATTTAAAAATAATCATCAAAAGATTTCTTCATCTTGTTAAACAAATTTAGGTTTAAAATTCTGTAGCGATTCATCTTTTGTAAGATTTACTGTACTTGCTCCCTTGCACCCAAACTGATGCAGGCAAAAGTGTACAATCCGAATCCAAAGTGTGCATTTGCCATGCCACTGACTAGACTCACTTTACTATTAACTAACTATACCTTGCCCAATAGTTACAATTTAAAAACCAATATATTCATCACGAAGGAAAAGCAGGTGCACCGCAATACCGCATCTTGCAATTTAATCGCCTGTACTAATCTTAATGTTTCATCTTGGATGGAACTCTAGAAGCTAATTTGAAAGAAATGTAATTGCAGAGGGATAAAAATACTACATCCTTCATCCTGGTTATGCTTTACAGTTTACACTGCAGTTTTCGTGTATATATTGAATTGTATACAGTTGAAATGTGGAAATTGCTCAAGATTAGAAGGCAAGTAGGGCTTTAACTGAGCTAAAACCATCCGAAACGAAAAAAGTATGGACATGACATTTCAAGGTTTTGTGTTCGGTTCAAATTGAAATGTTCGGCAGATTCTTAACTTAAGTATTAAGATAATAGTCACTATATTTGTTGCAGTTTCAAAGTGTATACATATGAGACCTTTAAAGGTTTATGGGAACTTTATTACGTAAAAGTATTTGAAAATGTCTGCCTATTGCATACGACCTTAATCATAGCATTTTGTACACACATTCAAAGGGTTATGCTACGGGTCAACTTTTGAACCTTTTTCATCCCTTTTTAAGAAATTTTGGTAAACAAATCCGAATCAGTTGTTTTTGTTGGATACTGGACTATGCAATGGTGAGGTGAGGACTACGGATTTTTCCATACTAAAGTCAAAGCTAATTTTAAAAGATCAAGGTCGAAAATGGGTTTCAGTTATGCACGTCAAAACAATCTCACTGATTGTCGTAATATTTCTTTGGATAAGACTTTATTGTTTAATTCTAAGTCCAGAAACTAACAAAAAGAAATGATGATAAACAAAACAAGTGAAATAATATTTCTAAGCAGTATGTGTTTTGTCTTACCCTCAATCGGGTTTTTCAAATCTGTTTGGTGTATGTTAGTTTTTCTAATAGAGGAAGGTTAAATCATTTTTATTTAGATTATTATCGCGTAAAATTAGATTCGCGATCTCTTATCATCTCATGAAATACGAATCTGCATGTACAGTATGAATTCATAAAACTGGTTTTTCCTATTTTCTTGCAAAGAAATCAAAGTTGTCCTCCTGCATGGATGAAAATGAGTTGACATTAGGTTGAGGGTGTGATTTATCATAAATTTTATTAAATGACTTTAAACTAGAGAGTTGAAAGTGTAAATTTTATTTTTAGAGCTTGATGGCAATTGGTAGGCGTTTAATTCAGTTTTTTTCTCCACAAACGACCGATGTTTCAATGAGCTTGTTTCACTTTTACGAAATAAATTAAGGGCATGCAAATTTATTTGCAATATTCAAAGTTTGCACCCTGTATGAACTTAAGTAATGGCATTCGTATGGTTTCTAACACATCATCATCTACAGTTTAAATTATTCTTACACGAGTTCTACATTTTAAACTCAAAGTATCGTCATTGTTGCACGAAGCTTTGCAAATATTATGAAGTAGTATTTTTCTCATAAATTTTGCACATGCAATTTTTTTGGAGTTCATGACAAAATGAGACAACGATGGAAGTTAGAAGACAGTTTACAAACTGATAAGATTTTCTACGCTGATAAATAAAAACCAGAGTTCAGTGTGCATCCTAAGGTATTATGATTTTTAAATTTTTTAAATGTAATCATTTGAATTGGTTGGCGTTTAATAAATTTAGAAAATTGACATCAGCAGAATTCTAAAGACTACTTTGACATGCAAGGTTTGCTCAGCTCTGAAGTTGTGCTTGATTCAACGTCCCTGAAAACATGAGACTTTGAAACACATCGATTCATTTTATGTCATCGTCATCAGACATTCAGACAATGAAAAGCTAATGTCACTTTCTACCTTCGGTTAGAATATGGAATAGTACTCAAGTATCAAGGTTTGAACATCATAGTCTTGACCTTAAACTACCCTTTATATTAAACGAACTGCTAAGTTATGTAAATTATCTAGCAAATTACATATCGTCTAAACTTGTAACCAATGAGTACTTATTTTAACTTCCTTCGCCACATTTAACCCTTGACCTAAGCTTAGGATAAATAAATAGATGAGCCATAAATCCCAGGAATGAAAATATTCGTGGATTTAATTTACAAACGAATCCACAGCCTACCGAAAACGTTGACTTGACTTTTCTCAATAGGAAAGGTAGTAAATATTTAGTGGAGAAACCAATGTCAAGCTCATTGCCAAAGAAAATTAAACCATTAAAATGGCTTTGTTTAAATGTACTAACACATTACTGCTACCATTTAGCTATTTGGCTTTTGGTTTCTTACAGCTACAACTTATCATTGCAATGATTTTTTTTTCAAATGAAAGACACGAGTTGAAAGATTGCATGTATTTTATATTGAATTAATCAAAGTAATGGTATCATATATAGGTATATAGTATTTCAAAGAACATTTGAAGTCCCAAATAATTTCGAAACATAGAAAAATAGAGTGCATATGTTTTCACACTTTTTAATGTGTAAAATAAAATGATAATGGGAGTAGCCGAAGTGGCGCATCCTATTCTAATTTAATGTTAGATATAAAAATCCTTTAATCTTGACTGACAATCTGCCAAATATTGATAAATGCAGTTTGCCATTAGTGTCGTGTTTGATCTTAATCTGAGCTGAAGATGACGATAAAACTAGGAGAAAAAGTCCGTCATACTTCATGAAATCCAATTCCGTGGATAAAGTATCTACCGTCATAATAATAAATGCATCCTATTACACCCATACCTTTTAGAATCATTTTAGAATCTCTTCCTTGCACAACTTTTATCTGGCTTCTTTCCATATTCAAAATTAATGCAAATTTACTTCTGGATAAATAAAATCACTCTTAATGATTTTATACTCAAGAAATAATTTAGATTCAAATGGAGGATGTATATAAGCTTTTAAAAATATCGTGTACTTCTTTTTATTACTTGAACTATTTTTGGAATCAATGTAACAAATTAAATTTACTTCATAAAAATAGCATTAAAATATTGGCTGTCATTTTTCATAACTGACCTTTGTCTTTAGCCTTCGAATGCGATACCGTTTTTAATGACAAAATATGTATTTGATCTGCTTAATCAAAACTGAACTTCTATTTCAAAAGTTTAATAGTTTCCTCTAAGTTGAGAGTCAACTTAAAAGGCAGAGTATCCAGTTTATAATTGCGTAATTATGATACACTCATTCATAAATAAAATCAAACACAAAATGGCTCTTCTTGCAAAATTGAGCTTACTAAGGTCAAGAAACCTCCACAGCAAAAAAAAATACATAGCAGATTGATGAAGCCTTACATAATTGTGCCCTATGAACTTTTTTTCACGATCTCATTCGACAAATCCTAAACAGATGGTAAAAAAACAAAACAGAAACGAACTTTAGCATTATTTGTCAGTCGGCTTGAACTTAAGTTGAACATTTGCAACCGCATGCATTGTCATAAGTTGCTCGTTGTAAAAGGTAAAAAGAATGTGATGAGGTGATATACATAATTTGAATAAATGATGTAAAGTAAATTATGATATCTTGTAACATTCAGCTAAATGTCAATGCTCTTCTTGTCATTTGCAATAAACTATAAACTATCATCGTTTTTTTTTCCTTTTGTCTCCTCCATTATATGACATTACTCTGTTGCTTGCTGAATCTTAATTAATTTTTCCAATTAGCCTTCAAGGCCCACGTATGCTGGGCTTTGTTATAGACTGTTACAGCTACACAAGATCATTAAACTGAATCACTCTCATAGCCATTTCCTTTGAGGTGCAGTTAGGTATAAAAAAATATAAGTAAATCTGCTTATAAAATCAGAAGGTAGGATGACAGAAGCTCGCATTTTATTTGATAACGTAAATTACTACATATTCTTCATCGTTTTTTTAATATCATAAAAGACTTGTTTAAAGAACAGTTAAGAAATTTGTGAATTGCAGAAAATACTTTTAAATGTTGTATTTGGTTTAATTTAATATACCAATCACATTATTTGATGGATATATGATTCAAAATTATATAAAAGTCAAATAAATTAAGGTTTTATTCTTCTATTAATAAGCAAACGATATTATTAGAAGTAGAGATGGGTGTTTAATTTTCATACGACAAAGGTAAGGTGTATGAAAATGAATCAAACTTGATTTTTTTTAGCTTAATCTCTTTTGAAATTGAATTCAAGAAAGGTAAATGCTGGATTCTGGAGAAATCTTATTGTAAAACATAACGTCACAGGTGGAACTCAACGTTCGTAAAAAGGAAAATGCCATTTACCTTCAATTCGAATCCCTATATAGCTATATTTTTCTTTAGATTAATTAGACAACAGTGAAGTTATTTTCTATTAGAACAAAGAAAAACAATTTACGTAAGAATGAGATATTGGATGGTTTTGATAGTAAAAATACAACTAGTTTTTGATTAAGATAAAATTAAGATTTGCTGTAAAGATAACAATTAATAAGATGTGAGAAATCTAAAATCATAAATTTCCTCAGACTTTAAATTGCATACTGGCTGGTTGCGTATAATAATTTATTTATTAAGGTCTACGCAATCAAACTGAAATCGACCCTAGGTAAATCATACACTTCTAAAGTTAATTAAGTTGATTCTCATCTTCAATTTATATTTTAATTTCTGCACATTTTTCTCAATGCATGCGGTGAGGTGCATAGTTTGGGTTAAGTTATCACACATAGAAGCAAAGTAAAGATAAGAGCAACAGGTTTTTATGCTTTCAGTAAAAAACAATATTCTTAAATCCGACATGAAAAACCAGATCAAGTTTTTTACTCGATATCATAACTTCCTTCAGAAATAGAAACAAGAAAAACTTATTATGGAATATTCCAACTAACCTTTTTATGCTTATTCCGATATTAATAGATATGTTATTTTCCAATGATGCGAACTTCCTGTGACATACTAATCAGGTTTACTCAACATAAAGACGTTTAGGAAACCCCCGAAGTATGAATGTTTTTAGTATAGTCGGAACTTTTGTTTTTGAGCGACTTACATTAAAATGTAAATTTCAGTTACAGTTCAAAGTTTTAAGGGATAAACACAAACACAAAAGCTAATTTGCAGGAATTTTATTATATTTTTAATTCAAAGTACTTAACTTCACAATTAAATGAATTAATGTTTTTCAACCCTTTTTGACTTCATGAGTATGACTTAAATGTTCGGGAGTTCTGACTTTGTTTCAAATCTTTAAATATAAAGATTGTCTTAAGTTCCACGTTTTGTTTACAAAGAATCTGACTATGTGTGGTTATCTTGAGGTGTTCAATGCGACTAGCTGAGATGTTGATTTTGGAAGGGAATTTCTAGCATTTCGTGTAATGTAATGGAATCGTGATATCATCTCAAGTTAAAGAGTTGTTAGATACTTTGCAGATGAGGGGAAACTGCTATGAAAATCAGGAAAATGTCTAAATGAATGGGAAGATTACTTAGACTTGTATCGTGTCTACCCAACAACTTCACAATATGTTCTGTCTTTACATTTTGTGTGCGGATATTAGTCACAAGGAGAACTAAAGGTATAAAGAAAGTAAAGCTTTAATAACCAAATCTAATTACAAGATAGTCTTGCTGTGTTGTGTGGACTTCATGCTGATCTTGTCCCAGATGAGGAGGTGGCTACTCCTATTAGTTTCTCTCATGATAAGAATACTTTATTCAATTATTTAGAAGCTCACTTTTCTTAATGTCCAGTCCTGACCTGACCCAGTCCTCAATTTCATACAAGGATTTTTACAACCTTTTCTATTCTTATCTTCCGGATTTTGCAGAGAAAAATCTCCACATTTCATCCATCATCTCGTATTCGATTCCGTACTGTTTGACCCTTTGATATATTGAAATTACGTATATAGTAAAAGTAGATATAAAGGCTTATCGCCAGCCCTTGTCGGCTACGGATCGCCTACTGAGAAAGCGATTCGAAATGAATGCACCAATTACTAATATATTTGAGTAGAAAAAAATTTTGTATTTGGACAACCACTGCACTGAGTATCATATTTTGGTTCTATCAATTTTGTAATAATATTGCATTTTAAAAACAAATATTCAATTGAATCGCTGAAAATTAGATTGATGTAAAATGTTAGATATCCGTTATAAATATTATTACTTCATTGTTTTGAAATCAATTATATTATAGGATGGTTAGTGTTCTTTATGTCTCATAGGTCTGAAATGCTGGTCTGATTCAAAGACGTTAGAAGAAATGAAGAAAGAAAGTCACAAAAAATGCAACCACTAAAAGCACTGGATAAAATCAAAAACATTCAAATAAAATCCACAGGTTACTGAAATTTGTATTGACACATATTTCAAAAGCATTCCAACTTACATATATTATTTTAGGTCGCACGTGCGAGACACAAGAACTTACAAAACTTTTTGTTTGTGTAATTTTATAACTAAACTCTATTCGTGACTGTACAATACATTGTAGTATAATATGTTCGTGGGTTCTAATTCGTTACGATAATTGTGCATGTGCGTATTTTATTCTACAAATAGAAATTTCCTGATTCATAATTCCACCTTCTAGTAAAATGTTGTATTTTAAAATTGAAACTTCATTGGCAGATAAAATTATTCAGAAGTGCTGAAACCGTAATTCTTTCTCACTTCACCTGAAGTGCCTTAATACTCTTAAAAGTATATTTATTTATTACGATGAAGTGATATAATGAAAGAATGAAATAGTTTCAGCTTGAGTATTTTCATATCCTATCTTCACAATAAAATTTAAAAGTTGCAAAACAACTAAATCATTCAAAGAGATACTAAAAACATTTTGGGATGCACTGATAGTTGATTTAATTCAATTGTTGGTTGGGACTCTTGAGACGTCATAGATCACTGGCAAATCTACTTTATAGATATATTTTAGGGTTCCCAAAACCTCACCCCTACCCAAATTACCTTGACGTAAGAAACAAATTATAAATTATAGCGACAAACAACAAAATGGTAGTTACAAATACCCATTTGTCTGCCAGTCATTTGGTTTTTTTGTTTGCACAAAGAAAGTTTTTCATGTTGTTTAATTTTAAAAATTATAATTTCTTCAAACTTCGGCGTTTTTTAGCCAATTAGTACCAAATAACGTAACGTAATGTATTTGGCACTTGTTTTTTTTTCGTCTTATTAAACTTATCCTTCCGGTAGCTATTTGCTCACACACACCCATTGTTATCTTTAGACTAAACCTTAAAATAATACGCAATACCTTTCATCTGTTGTCTGTTGTATTTGCTTTTACACGTACACGGCAAATATCAAAGTATGATATATCAATCTACACCCACCTGCGAAAATGCATTCATTCACCTTCAATTAGCAATACATTGTGAGAATTGACAAAAACAATAAAAAACAATTGCAGTGTGATGCCAGTAAAATGTTAACGGCAATACTATAACCAGAATAAAGCGGACATAACTGGATAACCAAGAATAAATCGCTCTCTGATCCAATCATAGGATTAGGATATCATTTAACCACACTTAATTGTCCCTTGTAAACAAATTCTGAGCAAACTATGTAATAAAATTTCTTATCTCAAGTTCACAGCACAAACCTTCTTAATACAAGGTAAAATTCAAAATTGCCAAAAGGGACTTTTTACCAAAAGATCTTGCATGGAGACTGAGAAAAGCAGTATGCATGAGAATTCATGCATACTGAGAAAACGAAGAAAGTTATTTTGTGTTATAATGAAAGTCGAAACTGGTATTATATTTTTTTTCGAGTCAGTGTAGAAAGTTAATGGGATATTTACAAAAGGATATAATTTTCTTGCCAAGAGATACTGAAAAACATTCAGTATTGTCAAATTTACTTTTAAAACGCATTCTGCATTCAAACGTGAGTTTGTAATTCTGTATAAAATTTCAAAATCAATTTAAACTTTTAAAATCCATTTCTATACAGTCAGTATCATCAAACTTCATCGGTCCCGTCCTCAAATGCTGCTGACAATGTTGTACGAAATATTTGTACATTTTTCGCATATAGATTGCCTTCTTAATTCCCAAAATAATTCCTGTCCATACTGGATTTTCTTGATTAGGATCGAAGAGAAACTAATTAAACGGATAAAGTTAGCCATAAAGGTGTCGAACCTGAGGCTTATTACAAAAATGTAAATGTAATTACTATTCATTGATACATTTCCTTTGAAACAACGAGGCATAAATGTAATCAGAATCTTTTATATTGAGAAAAATATATTTTTGCAGAGACTTCAAAAACTCCGAAGACATTTTGTAGAAGATAGCCTGTAGTATATTCATCTATTTATTGAGTATTTTTCAATAGCTACCAAGAAACAACTACAGATGTAATTTGATTGTATTACCCATGTCCATCCCCAGCGTAAGATTAAGATATAAATCGACTATTCCAATCTATACATCCCACCGGAGTAATTCTTGTTGAATTGACTCAATTGAAATTGGTTTGTGGAATTTAACGTGATCTTACTGATTACTTTCCCGTACGGAAGTAAAGATTCGGAAATTTCTGCATTACAAGTATATAACTTAGGACGTGGTAAAAAGGTATTGCTTAGTAGATTCTTTGTCATACGATGGATGCGTGATAGATGAAATTAATTCTTTCCACCTTTCTCCTGTCCTGTTACAGTGAACTTAACCATACTAAAGAACAAGCCAAGCCAAGAAGGTTCCACTAAATTAGCAATAGGAATGAGACAAATACCTAAAGCTTTTCTGTTCTGTTATTATTTTATTATGAAGGAAATGCATCTCCTGCCGGTCTTAACGACTCCTTGGGATCAACCGTACTTAAAAGTTAATTTCATTAATGCAACAATTAATCAGTTTTATTGTTTGGTGTCACACGAGGAATGAATAAAACTAGAAATAATTAAACGCGCTCAATGCGATCCGTCTACCTTATACGTTAAGCTATTTCTAAATACTCTTAATTTCAGGATTGAGATTGGAAACTAGAATTAGCTGGACATTAGACGGGCATTGAAGAGGCCAAGATTTATACCTGTAAATGTTATAAATTGATAGGAATATGACCCTCATGTTTAATCTTTTATGATATACAGTAAGGAGACACTGTGATGGGACCGTGATTTAGTCGACGGGGTCAAATACTTTGCTTTGTGCCAAGGCCAGGGATTTTAAGTCTGATTGTGTGTGAAAGCGGTTTCATCTTGATTATCAGTAAGGTGGCATTGACATTTGAATTGCTAGATTTGGAAAATTTTGTCTAATTTAGTTTTAAGCATTTTCCATTTTTAAGCCAAATTCGCCAGATAATTAGATTAAATTACTTAACAGAAGAAAACTTAAGTTAGAAGGAGAAAGTATGCTAAGAGAATGTTTCTTGCAATAATGTACGACTATGAAGTATGTGTATAAAAGAAAAAAGAATACATTAAGATGAAATTTACTTGAGCAAACGTATGTATGTATAAGACCTACCGTGACTTCGGATGTCTAGCACGATGGCTTGTGTCAAAAATGATTTATCATATTTAATTTCTACACCCCAAGTAATTCCAAGTCCCAAAATAGCTGATCCAGCTA
>JAQFZZ010000794.1:0-14319 GCA_034696405.1 Isotoma caerulea
CTGAAGATGGGTTACGGTTTATCATTGTTGGTGCTGCAGTATTTCTTCCCGATCACGGTGTTAATTTACACGTACACGCGAATCGCCCTTGAGATTTGGTGGAAAAAGACACCGCTCGAGTGTGGGGACACAATCGTCGATCAGTCTAGGGAAATTAGACTCTCAAAAGCAAGGAGTAAGGTAATAACACACATATGTGCATATGTTTTATCAAAAGTTTGACATGAAAAAGTCGAAAAGCAAAGTTGAATTGTATCCTTTGTAAATCTTTTGATCTGAAAGTTCTTAAATCCAAAAATTAGAAAAAAGTTTGCATGCAAAAAATGTTTTGAAGTTTTTGAAACAAAGAACTGAAGAGGTTAAACTTCAATATTTGTTTTTAAGATTTTTTATTTGATCCCACGGATGATTGAAGATTCTAAAAACTTTCTCCGTAAACTTTGTACATTATAAAGTTTCACATCCATTAAATTGTTGTTATTTCTCTATTTCTCTGTCTGATATTTGCGTTAAACAAGTCATGAACACCACTCGAGATTTTAATTAATTCTGTCAAAGAGAACACATTTTGTCACTCGATATAAATGGGTTCTATAATGTGATTATATACGTAGAGGAATTTAATCTGAAAGTCTATATAGTCTACATTCTTGTAATTTGAATACTTCTCTTGCCTCCGACATATGTCACAGAATAGCCAACAAATATATAATCACTGAATACAATTTCAACGGGTTAATTTAAGCTGTTTAAATAATGCGGGAAATTTAAAAAAAAATTCAAACTAAAATACAATTTCGTTCAATTTTTTTGCACAATATATCACTAATGCTAAAATAAATGTATTAATAAAAACGTTTTTGACAGACGGTGGTGATGACATTGAGCGTGGTGGCAGGTTACACGTTAGCATGGCTCCCAATAAACATCTTCCGTTTATACCTGGACAGTTTAACATACGAGCAAAATGAAGAGCATTTGCCCTACATCGAGTACATTTTCTTTGCCTGTCACTGGCTAGCCATGGCCCACACCACATACAACCCCATCATTTACGCTTGGGTCAATATCAAATTTAGAGAGGCTTTCTTACACGTTTTGGGCAATTTGTGTGGAAGACAAAAGAAGAGAGCTCGTAGTAGTAGTTTGGACAATAATGTTATTAGACAACATTTTCATCAACAATCGAGTCTTTCTAGGGTGGAAGAGCAGGTTAATAATAGGAATAATATTATGACCGTGTTGGCTGTGGAGAATACAACGGCTAAAAATGGAAATACGAATAAGTAGGATTTTTTAAAATGTGTAAGCCTCTTTTTTGTGAACCAAAATTCAATGTACCTAATAATAAATAACCTATCAATAAATATCCATATCAAATTTGAAAATTAAATTAAACCTATGAAATATAGTTGAGTATAGTTTTTGTAGTACAAAAAAGAGTTTATTGAGCTTAAATGTTAACAAAATGTTATTGTACATAATTTTTTGTGTTTATAATTTCGGAAATATTATATGAATAAAAATTGTCGTGATATTTTTTGGGCATTTTTCAAAATTTATTTACAGAATAAAAAAAACATTAAAAAATAAAACTAAAGAATTTCCCCCAAAGCCCTTTCACAAATAAAACCCCTGTTTTTGTCACACCGCTGCACATCCCACATGAAACCAGCATCCCTGCGCATGCCCACACACCCAACATCCACATTTTCCGTGTCACCCGGCGTTGTAGTCTCCTCCGGACAAGTAGGATCACTAACGGGCTCAAAAGTCCCCGAAATACAAGGCACCGGTTTCTCACATTTAACAAGAGGATCAGGGCAAACAACCTCCGGCGGTGGACAATTGGTCTCCACATTAGTGCAATGTGTCACAACGCCAGGACAAGCAATTTCCGGTCCAGGACAATGGACCAAAGGCTTAGTACATTTTATTTCCGGTTCAGTACAAACAACTTCCGGTTCTGGACATTTAATCTTAGGCTCATCACATTTGACACTAGGTAGGGGGCAATGTGTCACAGGAGGGGGGCAGTGGGTCACAGGGTCTTGGCATACAATCGCAGGTGACTGACAAACTACAGGACTATTACAGTCTATAGGCGGTCTACATGTTGTTCTCTCTTGAGAACAAGTTGTTATAGGAGGTTCGCATTCTATTTTGGAAGGAGGACAGGTTAAAGTTCCGTTGTCATAGTTACACTGCGGTGTCGTGGCAACGCAGGGTTGTTGCGTTATAGTACAAATTGGTTCGTTAGTTGTACAAAGTGGTCCATTATTAATAATACATTTAGGTGAGTTTGGACAAGGAATTGGTTTAGAAATTTTACGACATGCTTTTTGTGTTGTGATACAAGCCGGTCTGATTGTTGTACACTCGCCAGGTGTCACTTCACATTGTGGTTGCTCCGTTATGCACTCGTCTGTTTTGACCGTACAGTTTGGCGGGAGAACTTGACACTTTGGAGGTTCTAAAATTGTACAGGGTGGACACGTTGAGGAACAACCGCCATCTGGGCGGATTGATGTACAGTTTGGACACTTTATTTCGCAGGGTTTAGTCACTACTGTTTGACAGGGTAGTAATGTTATGTTACATTTTGGAGCGTTTTCACAGGGGGATTCGTTGCAGGTTTCGCCGGTACAGCCACCGCATTTTTTTGTTAAATCGCGGCGGTTGCGGATTAGGCGGGCGGTTTTTGTTGGGGAAAAGTCCGTGTATTGGAAAGGGGTTGAGATACTGTACCAAATATAAGATGTTTTGTTATTTGTTAGACGTCCGGATGTCCACACTTCTTCAATGGTTTCTGCAATTTATGGACATATTTTTTTGGTTAGTTTTGTTATAAAATTGAACCGATTTAATTTTTGTTCTCACCAAAATCATTAAGTTTCTTTTTGATCTCATCGTTTTCGTCATAATCGGTTAGGGATAATAATTTGTATCCCGCTTCTTCGCAAGTGTTGTACGCCAAATCTGCGTCCGCCTTTTCACAACAATCGATTTAATAAGAGTCCGTTTTAGCTATTTTAATAGTTAATGTTTTTACCTTATCGCTGCTAATTAAATACTCGACGCCGTTATGGACTAGAAATGGTTTCAGAGCTGAAATTAATCAACAAAAATAATTAATTTTTAATAATTTATTGGAAACGTGGTTTTTTTTAAAAAAGCGTACCTCCTTCTTTAGAATCCAAAGCGTTCGTTTGAGAAAAAACTAATATTATGCTTAAAAAAACTTTTACAATGATTTTTTGAACCATTTTAAAATCGAAAATTTTGTGAAAGTATCGAGTAGAACAATCGGACTGAACTGAAATCATCCAGAAGAGTTTCTTTTTAAATAAATTAAGATTTTTTTTAAATAAAAGCATTCTGTATGAGTTCATTTGCATTTAGATTATTTATAAAAATCATCGATAAGGTTGCATCTTTTTTAAGGTATTTTTGTATATTTTGATAACCTAAATATGTAAAACTGACTGACCGATTATTTGTTCTAAGATAAGGAAAAGGTGAGAGAGGTTCTTTGCACTACTTTTTTTACGTGGAATTTCTTATCATTCAGGGCATTTTTGTGTGATGTTGATGAGTCACATAATATGAACATGTATTTAAACATTTTTATGTCAAATTGTTATTTTATTATATAAAATGATAAATATGATCTTAATATATGTGGGCCTTTATAATAATTCATGAAAGTCTATAAATGCTCATTATTGCTCCGATATTACAAAACATTGAATGATGCAAATTATACAAATATTTTGTATAGAAAAAACTGTTGACTGACACTCCGTTTAAAAAGAGTCGAAAATTTGATTAATCTTTGTTTAAAATAATCTTTAATTTGAGTTTTTGTTAATTCAGGTTATGTTTCATCCGGTTCAAAGATGTGTACAATTTTTTATCAAGTTTTATTTCTTTTATGAAATAATTACATATAAACAACCAAAAAAACAACTATTGAGGTTTAATTCCATAAAATTAATCGTTAAAAAGCACGTTGCAAGAAAGCTCACCTCTAAGATTTGATACAAAGATTACACACACATCTTGTTAACAAGATCAAAGCCGCCGTTTCTCAGATATGAAAGAATCCCTCGTGGGAAACACTTTCTTACATCTCTTATAATATATATAAAAGAAAGTAGTATCAAGAGAAAATCCTCTTTTGGAAATACATTAAGGTTTCTTTCTCTCTCACGTGTGTAAATCACACTCTAAACATCTTTTAAACAGAATTTATACAGCCGTTTTTTTTATATATACAGGGTTCATCAATTTGCACGGGTTTTTATAATTTAAAAAAGTTTACACATATTTTTAAAGCTTTCATTATTTTGTCAAACGTGCCTAGAAAAACGTTCCAAAATTTCAAAACATTTTGAGACATATTTACACAAAGAAAAACCTGCAATGTACGAACCCCTCAAAAAAATGTGTTTACCCACCCTAAATAACTCTCTGCTGTACAAATAGAGTGTTATTTGCAGGATGCACTCGCTGATCAATAAAAATTATTTTGTGTGTACTTTTCTGCCAACATTTTCCAGTGTGAATTCTGAAAAGAGTGAAATAATATGTGAGCAATAATACTACTGCAACTATACACTTTATCAGAATGTAGAACAAAAGATTTTTTGTCAGGTAGAAATCATATTTAACCCACATAATAATTTTATCTGAATTTTTATGAATGTTCGAAAATTTGCGCCAAAGAAATTTTAAGACTTTTATGAGTTATATTAATAAAACTGCTTTTTTTGATCTTTTTCTGATTAGCTTTTGTGCCTTGAAGGTATGTAAAAGTGATTTATATATAACGTTTTCCATGCTTTCTTTTTGAAATTTATAGTCTTTAATAAGAGAAAACTTGCAAAGAGACGTCTTAAATTTGAATAAAAAATTACAGTGTTTGTTAAATGTAAATTTTATGATAATTTACATAATTTTTTATTGATTCTTTAGCACACTTTGATTATGAACTTAAATATAATTTTAGGGTTTTGTCATTAGTATTATTATATACGATGTATTAAATATATAGAGAGAAAAATTTATAAAATTGGCTTTCTTTTTTATAAAGGTTTTATAGTGAATTGGCCAAATTCTGAAGAAAATTATTCATAAATCTGCAATCCAAATTATTTGGCATGAAAACAGATTTATGTTCAAAATTTGTTATTACAAAATGATCAAAGGATTTGCAAATTGGATGTAGAGAGAAATGATGAGCTTCACACACGACTTGGATATTGAATATACAAAAGCATTTTTTTTTACTGGAGAAAATACTTTTTGTGCAACGAAACTTTGTTTTGGAAATTGAGGAAATTAGATTCGAGCAGATGTTTTTAAAAAGTTTATTTTTAATTTGTTTAGGTAAATTTATTTTTTATATTGCATCATAAAATAAAAATGAATCATCCCCCAGGGAAAAGGATCCTAGGTGAGGATATCAAAAGAAAAAAAACAAGCAAACACTGCAGTTTCAACGCCGCAAAAATTCAACTTTTGAAACGATTAATAAATCTTCCCGAGTAAGACATTGAACTTAGTTTTTATCTGTTAAGGTAAAAATTTCTTACACTCCTTTGTTAGTTTAAACAATATGAGTTGACAATTAAAACAATTGCTTGAGTTGTGATATCTATAATTTATATGGGAAAGATTTCTAAAATAACTTATACACCTATTTCTATCTCGTTTCTCATGTAATATTCTAATGAACCCTGTTTGAACCTTCTCATAAAACCTAAAAAGTTGTATTTTTCCCAGGTTAATCTCAGAAAACATTGTTGTTAAATCGCAAGATCATATAAGATTTCAAAGCAGTGAAATTGAGTGAATTTCAAAATTATATCCAATTTAAGGTCGGTAAAATAAATTTCTCAGGCTAGAGAAAGAGTAATGTTATAAATATTTTGCACATCTAAATTAAACTTCGATTTGCTCAACAATTTCATGAAATAATTCAAATAATCTTTTGTTTAAAAATTCTAGAAAAAATAAAATGTAAGCTTTAAAATATAGATCGAATATGTTTAAGCGACTTTAAACGGAAAATTATTGTTATTTTTCATAATGTGTGTAGTTTAAAGTGCGGAAATAATATATTTTTTTCATATATTTTCTACTTGGTATTTAAAACCAAGATTTAGAACAGGTTTTAATTTAAAATTTGCTGTCAAATTGCAAATTTATCACATAATTTAAAAAAAATTTCCAATCCGAAATCCGTCGGATTTTTTGGGTTACAATCCGACGGATTTTAGCCTCAATCCGATCCATCGGATTTTTCATCGGATTGAAAAATCAGCAATCGGATCCGATAAAAATCTGATCCGATCCTTACGGATCGGACTTCTTCGGATCGGGTTGACATCCTTAATCGTAAATATTTCGAAATTTGTTAATTGAAAATTGCCACTCAAAGTCTAGA
Organism: Isotoma caerulea; assembly: GCA_034696405.1. Lineage (NCBI taxonomy): Eukaryota > Metazoa > Arthropoda > Collembola > Entomobryomorpha > Isotomidae > Isotoma > Isotoma caerulea. The sequence continues at coordinate 6,452 of JAQFZZ010000794.1, forward strand.
TTCAAATTTAATTCAAATCTAAATTTTTGCGGCCTTGGTTACCTTTTTTCCTTGGTTACCTACCCTAACTACCATCCCCTCACCTAAGAAAAATATTCAATGTAAAATGTTTTTTAGAATTTATTTATTTGAACGAGGACAAAATAAAAAGCTTTAGGTCATAAACAATTTTAGACATTTTGTAGTACGAAAACTAAATGAGTGGGCACATTTCGTAGCAATACACACAACATGATTTTTGTGAGACTTTTAAGTTTGTACTGGAGATATTATGTTGTTTGTGGCTTAATTAAGTTTGTTTTCGTATTTCGACTTGTTTTTGTGTGCGTTTTAAAGTCTTTACAATACGCAGTTCGTTTTACTTAAATAAGGTTTTTTTATTAAGCAAAAGTTATATATAATTAAATTGACAAGTGTCACATTATACGCATTTACAAAACTTTTGAAATTTTTGGAATTAAAAAAAAATGCTATACGACTTTTAATTTTAAATGGCTGTAAATAAAAAATGAACGAAAAGGTGAGACTGAAAACGAATCTCCCGAAACGCATTTAAAATAAAAAGGCAAGTGAGGTGTCTCAAAAGACGAAACTTTTTAAAGTGCTCTTGAGAGAAATCACTTTAGGTGACTAACTTTTGTTGGACAAGTTTAAAGTGTGTGTGTGTTGTTTCATTTATAACTTTTATTCCTTTTAGCACAAAAACACTGCGCAAACGGCTATAGTTTTAGCCAGACATGAAAGAAATACAAGTGTATGAAATACATTTTGAGACACTACTTGCTCAGGTTATTGTGTCACTTTAGATAAAAAATGTTGTACATTTTGTTCTTTACAGCTTTCTTTGTACTCCTGTGCGAAGTTTTTTTCCAGGAATACTCTTTAAATGGACGTCAAGGACATTTAAAAGTTATTGTGTCTATTGATCGCATTGCATAATATTGTGTATATGTACTTTTTGCAAAACGACACCAAAAGGGAAAAAGTAGTCGGTCTATTATCTGCAACCTATTTACCTATTACAGAAAAACAATGTAAAATAACTAAAGTATTCTTAAGCTAATAAAATATGAACGATTCAACTTTAAAATTGTCGCATTATATAAAACAAAAAGAAATAAAATTAAATTATATAAAAATGCCTACATGTAATTCTCGTTCTTTATTCAAACATGTAGGGAAAAATTATTTTTCAAGGTACCAGTTAAAACTTTTGCTGTTCATTTGTCTCTGAAATACTACCTTAAATTTTAAGCTCTCGCAATCAAAGCCCACAAATATTCCGATAAATATCCAACTGTCTCTCTCCCTGAATTATTTAATTTTTCATTAATAATTTTAAGCTAAGACTTTCTTATTTTTCTTACAAATAAAATCAGTGAAAAGTACCTTCAGTCATAAAATCGAATCGCCTTATTAAGAAGAAGCAACTAAAATAAAGCTAAAAAAATCATTTCCTCCCCAATCATGATGATAACAAAAGAGATATTAAAATCGCTAGAAATATTCACAAAAACGTACCAAAGAATAGAAACGACTCCAATAAAATGGAACAGAGTTTCAAAAAGATTCGAATTCATTTCGAGTAATTTACTTGTGCATTATTTTCAAGCTATTTTTATAACTTTTTTTGGAACCATTTGCTGTTTTTACTTAAACATTAATCACTTTTATGGTAAAAACTCGAGTTTGAAACTTTGGCAGGCGTTTGCTTACTTTGGAGTTGGTCTTATGGGCAGTTTTTCATTGTCTTTTCACATTGGTATTTTGGTATTTGGTGGACATTTAGTCGATGCTTGGAACTCTCTATTGGATTTTACTGAGCTAATGAGTCGAGGTTGATAAATACTTTTTAAACATTTTATAATTAACTTTATTTTGTAAAACCATTTAAAAATTCAAAAATTGCCCATATAAAAAAACCATTAAAAATTTTCTTTTAAAGGCAACCAAAAACCAAAACTAAAAAAAGTGGACAAATTTGGACTACTTGTTTGTTGGATTGTGCCGATAACAGCAATCTACAATATCATAGCACCAATAAGACTCATCATAACAAAATTGGACCCATTCTACTACATTTTCTTACCATTAAACAATACATCAATAATTATCAACATAGCACTAATAGCACTAAGGTTATACCTCTGTTTCGCCTGTTTAGTAGAATCCTTCAGAGCGATGCTTCTTTTCGTAATCTTTATAGCATTCTGCGCAAGACAGAGTGCATCAATTCTTGCAACAATAGACAGTAACAAAAATATAGATAATTTTGTCTATTGGTACAATGCAACTTGGGTATTGATTAAATCTTTCGGGAGAACTATCAGTACGATTCTAGCAGTTTCTTTAGGTTTGGGTATCATTTTTTGCACGATTGTTAATGTCGCAACGATTACATTTTATGGTCAACTCCCTTTCGTTTTGTATTTGGTGGTTCCATTGTTTGCTTTGTTTTTTCAAACTCTTGTCCACTTTGCATTGCCTGTTTTAACTAATATGCATACTGTTTCTGAGGAAATGTTGCAGAAAAGGGTGAAATTGAATAATGGCAAGTATTTGAAAAGAAGGTTGTGTGCTATCCAACCCATTTGTTTGTGGGCTGAGATTTTGTATCTGTTTTGTTTCAAATTTAAAAAGTGTACCAGGATGGTTTATTATGATAGGATTTTAAATTCTACCGCTACTCTTCTCATGTTCTTTTCGGAGGTTTGAAAATTGCTTGTCTTTTTTGGCATTAATATTTTTTTTTAAATTTTTTACTTGTTTTTGAATTTTTGTTGGTTAATTAAAACATATCTGAATGTCCAAATAATAAATGTCCAAATATCCAAAGTTAAATTAATAACTTCAAACCTGATAGAACTTGCATATGACTTGAAATTTAATTATAGAACTCGAAAAGATCAAAGGATTTATCAAAATTACGAAATAAATTGTGCATTTTGTTGTTTTTTAAAAGACATTATGGCTTATTTAATAAGTTTGCGAAAACTGTATTTTATTCTATTCGAAAAGTTTGTCCAATAAAAGTTTATAATAAATTGAGTTTGTTGAAACAGATGCTTTATTTTTGGAGAAACTTTATATAGAAATGCAATTTCACCTTGTTTGACGATTGCATCATATTGATGACAAATATATTTATTGGAGTGGAAACATTGACTTAAGCACCGATTGGTTACATAACTCGAAGAAATCAGATTAACATTATAGGTAAATATCTGGGCTCATTCTTAAATTAATTTTGTTTAAAATATTTAAATGCATCAGAGAAAGTTCTAAAACTGTTTCTCACTCATCAATGATTTGAACACGTACAAAACAGTTTTTGCATGCAAAAATAACGAGTAAAACTTTCGAGTAAAAATGGGGAAGTTTTTAAAAAATATTGATACTAAAGCATATTAAGGATTTAATATAATTATTGGTTGATTTACAGTGTATTAATTTTTTAGTTTCATTCAGCTGGTTATATCTTTCTTGTGTTTTGTACAATAAAGTAAAAAATACAAAAAATATAATGAATTGCCCTTGAGAAATCACATTACCTGCGCTAGTAGACAGACGGACTTTTCTATCAAAAATGTTCGAGACACTTATTGCTCCGTGTCACTTTTTAGATAAAACAGGTACGCGTTATTATATTTTCACATTTTATCTATCTTCCTTTATATAAATTTAGAATTGTGGCATATACTCCTGTGAGAACACTCTTTTTTCCAGGAAATAAAGAAAGTTATATATTTTATTGATCGCATTGTAAAGCATCGCACTATTATAAAATACCCATTTAACAATTCCTTCCTTAAAGTTTATCTTTAAAAAATTTATTGTATTAAAATCTATTATGTAGTAACCCACGTTTTTACAGTGCCTGTGCAGTTTATTCTACATAAAATTAAAATAAGCAAGAATAAAGTTTGAGTCAAATTAAACCCACTCAGAAATTAATTTTCATATGTTTAGGTTTACATACAAATAAACAAAAAATTATATAGTATAATTATGGCATAATTTGCGGATTTATGAATGAACATGGTTTGTTTAATGAGGAATCAAAGTTTACACTTCCGGAGGAAATCATTCATATATTCCTTTTTGTTTTTGCAAGCGTTTGGACTAGTTTTATTATTTTTTTGTAGCTATTTTTTATAGCGTATTAAACCTGCGAGCTGCTTGTTTTTTAAAAAGCATGTTTTTCCAAATTTTAGTTGAGTTTGCAGAACTCACATTTAAAATGCATGAATAATTTGAAAATTCACGATGTTGATTTGATTTAACAATAAGAAGTTACCCTAATAATATGTGTTTTGTTTAAAACATCATTCATATTCAAGTCTGGAAGGCGAAAGTGTCTAAATAACTCAAACCTCTAGCACTTATTTCCACTTTCTCTCTACCAAAAGGCTAATGAACATGGACAAGTTAAGAATGCTATTGTGTTTGATACCTTTGTTGGTTCACACAATGGAATGACGCAAGTGTGGGTGAAACAGCTAATACTACTTTTGTTCCAATATCTCTCCACTTTATATAAATCAAAAGGATTTATTTGATCTTTCACGTTTGGAACTAGAGTGGAACTATAAATTGACAGTTAAAGGAAAGGAGACGTGACCAGGGTGTACATTTTATGATTTTTTAGCATTATTTTTTTAACCTTTTATGTAAGACCGTAAGGTTTATGTCTTATAAGTTACATCTTTTACACTAATCCCAATTAATCGATGTTAATTATAACGTTTCTAAATACTGAGCAAATGTCCCGAGAAAACATCCACTATCATAAAATTTCTGTTTTAACCGGTTAAAAAGTGAATTTCCAAATCAAATTTTGTGTTTAATGCACGTATGCAACTTTTTTTCCTTTAGCAAAAGACGTCATTCACTTATAGAAGGAAATAAGAATGAAATGAACTTTATGCAGAACGTAAATGACTGCATGAACACATCATAAAAACTTGATTAAATATCCTCATTGACACTGACAGACATAAACATCCTTTTTGGAAAGAGATATTTCACCTCAAGTCATAATAATATTAATATTATGTTCTTTCTTGAATTACGTGGGAATCGTTTTAAGCCTCTTTCTCTTATTTGAGTTTCTGGAATAGGAGGGTAGAAATATATAGTTTATAAATATTGAAGGAGATGTGTTGGAAAGGTTCATTAAGACTCAAAAAGTCATTTCTTTAATGCAACTGAATGCAATTGTTTGGATGAAATATTTTCCCAATTAATCCGCACTACTTACCATCTGCTGGATTAATCCATTATAACGTTATATATTACAGCAATGCCATACTTTGCAATATATATAATACCTTTCAGATTGGGATTTTGGAAATACCCATTACACTAATGAACACAACTCATCGCTTTGACAAAACTATACCTTATATAAGACAATGCTTTTTCGTTTTTAAATAAGTAACTTTCATAGAATCAATGTATTTAGAGAAAGGTTTATAAATGTAGGAGGGATTATACTAGCACTACTAACATTAATTAATAATTTATATTAACTAATCCTAAGCTTTAGTAAATGTTTGATACCTATTAAAAGGCTGAAATATTTATGTGGATGTCAGGATTGGTCTTCATTTGAAAGGAGAAATGACAGGTTAGCATTTTAACATTTAAAATATTTAAGCTTGACAACATTTAAAAACGTAACATTTTTAAAATGCAATTTTGTAATTATAAAAGAAACTATTGAAGTAATCATTAACAAATAATGTACAATTTACAATAAGTTTTGTTTTTCTCATTTAAAACATTGCTTTTCCTGTAAATAAAAAATGCAAAACTAAAAGTTTGCTATATGACAATGACGTTTTTATTATAACAAGGTGAATTTGCATCGTGTAAACATCCTGCATACAGTGAAATTCACTTTCCCTTGAGAGGAAATCATTAATCAGAAACCTATCACGTGTTAACGCTGGTTACAATGTGTACGTGCAAAACATTAGTTTGTAAATTTGTGAAGACGTCATTTATTTACTACAAATTTACAAATTCAAAACAGAAATGGAATTGAGTTAACTTGAAACGTAAAAGGAAATCGAATTTTATGAAAACATCAACTTAAAAATGAATCGAGTATTTACTGACAACTGACACGATGATAAAATTATTGGGAAAGAAATGCACATTAGGTTACATTATGTTATAATATATTCTTCTCTTTTAGTAGTAATCTTAATAATTTAAGGCAGCATCTTCTAGTAAAATTAGATTACAAGATTATAAACGTTAACCAGAAGCTCATTTATTAAGGAATAAATGCAAGGATAAGTTTAAATAAATTTGATTCAATTTTATTTCAAGAAAGTTATTCTGTGAAGTGAAGAAGTTGACTGCAAACTTTGAGGATTTCGTGTGAATTTACAGAGTGGGGAAATCCGGGTTAGACTTTTCCCTTAAAAATAAAACAAGTGAAAAGACCAGCATGCCAAACCCTACTTGTTACAAAATATAGTCTACACAAAACTTTGAAACTCGACAAACACTTGAGGCTTTCTTTGAGTGAGATCTTCTTGTCAAGTTTCTTATTGAGAGTTGAAGCTTAAGCCGCATGTTATAATTACTCTGTTGTGTGGTGTATTTTACAAGGCAAACACTTTATAGTTTGAGATGAAAGTTGCAAAAGTGTAATAAGATTTCGCGATTCCTCCTTCTAATTAAAACGATATACATACTTTGTAACCTTGTCATAAAGCCTTGTGGTGGTGTGTGGTGGATAGGAAAGTTTGTAAAGATACATCACATTATTACATCGAGTATGAAACACGTGTTTATTTCATTCGTTGGGGTTTAGTTTCTATTATGCTTTTTACCCAAAGTATGAGGGCGCATTTTAAAAGGTTTATAGGAGAATGGTACTTTACTATGTAAAATTGCATTTGATTTAAAATATGATGATGACGAACTATTTAAAACGAAAATATTAGCATAATCGGATATGTTTTAGAAAATGGAAAATAAGATGCAATAAACAACTCGTACTGAAAAAAACCACAAAAGTATTTAACCATAAATTATTTGCACAACTATTTTTTATAGTTAAGTTGCGTTTCATGATTTTAAAGTTTGTAAAAAAAGAAAACAAAATTTATAAATAGCTCTTTAATATGGATTTTAGCTCCGAGACTTGTGAGCTTACTTTGAAAGTGGGAAATGCTCTCATATCATGAATGAAAAGGGATTTTCTTTCAAGCTTGAATTTTACATTTTACTATCCTCTTTGAGTCAAGTGCTCATAAAATCATATAGTCATATGCAAATAAAAATTAGTAAAGTGAAAATTATTTTTTTCAAAGTAATGTTTTTGAGAGTAGTAAACAATTTTATTTAATAGTTGTTGTGAATAGTTTTTTTTAACTTCATTCTAATTGGCATTTTTTACATAGTTTACTTTTTTAGGTTCAGCAAAATCAAATTAACATGAAAATTAGAGAAGAAAAACAGCGACTTTTAAAATTAAGTTAGGATTCATAGTAGTATTTATGCCACCATTTCTCATATTTGATTGACCTTAGAATTATATTTATCATGGAAAGAAATGTTAGCAATAAGTTTCCCCCTTAAATATTCGTCTTTGAATAACTAATGGATTCGATTGAGACGAACGGCACCATTACACACATATTTTACCTTAAATGTGGATTCGACGTATATTATTATTATTATTATTTTATTTCATCAAACTTGCCTGGTTACACGGCCTGTTACGTTTGACAGCATAGTATTAAAAAACATTGTATCCAAAATTTTTGATAGAATAACAATTGAAAGAATAACTTATAGAATATTTAGTCACATATATATACAAAAGCGTAGCATAATGTATCCAAATA